>OMKZ01015479.1:74843-93798 GCA_900302535.1 Neoniphon sammara | reverse complement strand
TGTTACAAACGCGCACAGGCGCGCGCACACACACCTGGCACGCGCACGCGCACACACACATACACGCACGCACATACACACACACACAGTACTGAAACGTACTATTAGGTATTGCTCTGCCCAACACACTGAAGCCGATATAAGCCAATCACTTTCATTATCTCCCCTGTGCACTGCCTAGCAGGCTAGCAATAACGTTAGCTAACGTAAGCTAGTTATCTTCTTGAACCAAGACCCCCACTGAGTGCCTGATACAAATAAAACCACGTGAATTAATTACATTCGCTGTCCGCTTAGTCTTGACCATTAAATGGTAAAGTAACAGACACGTTTCAATAAGCAGCTTAATTAATTAACAGGCTGACCCACTGACCGCCGCTGCCGTTGCGATTTTGTTGACATCACTGCTGCACGCCGTTCGCCACCCTCTAGGAGTCAACCTACAAAAGGTGCAGGAGGGGACAGCTCGTCATAGCCAGAGAACCATATGTGTACAGCACATGCGCAGTGCGAATATGGAATGGCGTGACTTCGAATGCTGCCTTTAAGTGCACCTCCGTAAGCTTTTACTTCCAAATACAAAAGTCCCTAAATGCCACTTTTTGCTCACTCAAATGCGCGAGTTTAAAACAGTTACAAAGAATAGGCCTACCTGCAATGCAGTTTCTATTGTTTCAAGATTTATTAAATAAGACACAACACTTCAGGTTAAAACAGCAGAAAAATGGATTTGAAAAATAGTATTTTTTGTGCGAACCAAAACACATAGAGCCTATCTAGTGTTCTAATGCCACAAGTGCTCCGGATGGGGGACACTAATATGAAGAAGCAAGAGCAAAATATCTGAGAGATTCTTGATATTTCACCACAATTTTTCTTCACGTTAGGCTCTGCTGTTTTTTGAGAAAACATGAACAACCTTGTGCTACAGCAGCAGAATGAAGAGGACGTGCATCAGCATAATATAGGCCTTGTTCGAGACACTAAAGAAAAAGGTGTTACAAAAAGTTAACATGCAGGCTAATCTGAGGTATAATACAAATTTCCAAACATAATCTCTAATTTTAATGTTCTTTGAACTGAATACGTTTTGCCTTTAAGCATTCATTTAAACAACAAAACTGTGTATCACCATAACTCAATAATATTGCCTTATCACAGTTTGATTCATTGAAAAGATGGTACATGATAGTGAATTATTGCCCAGCCCCACAAGGACCACAAGGATCCCTGTTAACATTCCCAGATCATTCATGCGTGTTTAACCTGTAACTGTTACTACATATATATGGAACTGAGTCGCATACCATTCCATTATTGTAATATATCTGATATGTCCGATAGCCCCGAAGGCAGCAAAAGAACTTGACTGCCTTCTTTTGACCTGCAATGATGACACTGTCTGCTCCTGCATACTACCTCCGCTTCAATAACGTCAGTGGAAATACTCCGACCGTAAATATTTGAATATGCATTACAACTACAACCACAAAAAAACTAACATCTTCCAATGCTGTAGAGAGACGCAGACCGTCGTTCTCCGAATTTGATTTAGGGCTAATATTTAGGGAACCGGTACGTAAGTTTCAGCACATCTTACGGATCGAGCTGTAAGAGCTGTGAATTATTTTCTGCAGATCCCCAACCAGAGTCTGTAATAGTCACTGAAGTTGAAAATGTATTTAAAATGTATTTGTTTTACCAAACGTACATATAAAGGAGGTTCAGTGAGTTCAGTCTTCTGGGTTTGAATCCAATCTGGGATAGTATTTGACAAAGATTTTACAAATGAAAAAAACACTATCTAAATTCCCGAAAAATCATTTGAAATAGGTTTTGTAGGTTTAAAACATTAAGTAATCATGCATTATTGCCGGAGTGTGGCTGTTCACACTGGGCCTGTAGTGTCTGCCCTCTTCCTCCACTGAGGCTCAGCACAATGTGCCCATGTGGGTGTGCTGGCACAGCACTAAAACCTGTTTATGTAAGCCTGTGTCTGACTGATGGGTAGACATAATGCATAGTCACCTCCATGTTGTTCCACACCATTCTTTGTTTTGGTATTTTACAGCCTCAGATTGATAAGGGTATGACTGCCTTGCAGGGAATGACAACAATGTCGTTCCAACTAACTCATCTTCCCTGACTCCCCCACACAATGAACACTTTGATAAGAACAGAATAAATAGCAAAACTGTTTGTTCCTCTGAACTGGCTCCAAATAGTCTTCAACAGAGTCAAAAATCCCCTTTTCCATTACCATATCTGGTGTTTTTCATCTCTTCAGTATAAAAGGCTTGGGTTGGAGAGACTGCCTCTCCTGAGGCAATGTGCCAAACATATGCGACACACTGCATAGCTTCAATCACTTGCAAGCATCCTCATTATTATCAGTTTAATGAGTGACATCAATTTGAAAAAGCAGTGTACTCCTAAAGATTCACACTAACTTACTTTATTTATAAAATCAAATGGTGTCGACCTGGCTCAGTGAATTTCAAAATGCAGTGTGTAGGAAGAGATACAAAAGTACAATAGCCAACCATCACTGATTTTTCTATACAGGAAGATCAAGATAACAACATTCTCTATGTTTGAGCAAATATCATTGAGGAAAAAAAATACAAAAAAGAAAAATCCTTTAGACGACACTACCTGATAAAGGGAGTAGGAGAATAGGGCTCCCAGAGGACTGTGCCCAAAGTAGAGTGGAGCGATCCAGTGAAACATACATTATAGCAGATAACGCCACATCCCGATCACTCAGGATATAGTGCTTCTTTACACTGCAAAACTCGAAAGTTAAAAGGCACCACACAATACAACTCACAAGGAGATTTTGCCACATATTTGTAATGTTGTAACCAGCAAACTTTAAGGCTGATGTCATGTGCAAAAACATCTTGAATATGTGTCAAACATACTACTCAGTGTCCTCTCCCATGACGTGTGCTTTTGTTCTTTCCTGTACTGCTGACATCTTTAAAAAAATATTTGAAATGTGTAAGATTTAAAGAATGATTGCATTATCATTATGTCGGTTGGTATCACAGGCATATTCCAGGCTTCCAGGTGTGGCAAGTGAGAGGGAAAAGAGGGCAGAAGGAGGCCTCGTTGTAGATTCAGTTCCTGTAGCTTTTGCGTCCCTCTCCTTCCTTGAGGAAAGTCCATATGAGGGTGTTGACGATGTCAGGCTGGTCCTGCTGCAGCCAGTGGCTCGCTCCAGATATGATGTTGAGACGGAAGTGATTCCTGATGTACAGGCGGCACGCCTCGGCCATTTCCTGCTCCAGGAAAGCATCCCTCTCACCCCACATCAACAGAACTGGAGACCTGACATAATTTTGACTGAGGGGGAGGGAGCTATGGAGGGAAAAAGACATATATCACTTTGTACAGTCAAAATCCAAAATGTTGTTGTACTATAAGTTTTAATGAGCCTTCAAAGGAACAATTCACCCCAAATACAAAAAAAATGTTTTCACATTTACCCCAAATGCAATTTATCCATCCATAGAGTGTCATTGGGAACTATTTACCACCAAAGAACACAACTGTATCTATCCACCTCTAATTCATAGTCATTGGTGGCGGATTGATATACTTTGCCAGCATTCTTCAGCAGGAAATAGTTCCCAACTAAAGGCTTTGCCCCTGAGGACTGTGGATTATGTCGGGTATATATGTTATTATTTTTGATAAGAGTTGTTGCTGTTGAGTTTCACGTAAATTGATGAGCTCATGCAAAGTGTTGATGGTTTGAGCTCCACAATAAAATACCTGTCCACCCCGCTTGTATCGGGGTACCAGGAGACAGTAGAGATTGCAACAGGCTGTAAACCTCACCAAATTACACAGAAACTATCTGGATGGATAAACTGCACCAGGGGTAAGTGGGAAAATATCTTTTTCTCTATTTTGAGTGAACTGTTCCTTTAACATCATGCATTTCATGTTGTGTCACTATTGCCTAGGTATGCAGAGCGCTTGTGGAGATACTAGTTGGGAATGGGTCACTGATATTTCTTTTACATAAGCAGAAAAAAAGCTATTCTGAGATAACTCATTGCTTAAGGAGGGAGCAGATGGTGAGCTCAGCCATGCATATTGAGTTCACATATCAGAAACACATGAACAGAATTTCTGCATGTGTTTTGATTGTGCTGATCATTCTTTAGTCAACATGTAACAGTCAAGGTATATTTTAATATATTTTTTATTTTTATTTTGCAGCACCGTGGCCTTTACAGGAAGCCATGCTTCCTTAAGATTCAACAGTGCTGAAACACTAGAGGGCGCTATGAAGTTAAATTTGCACAGGAGGAACTCAATCATTTCCATTTATGGTTTCTGTATTCACATTACTTGAATTGCCAGGGCAGAACATCTAATTTATTTATATATTGAAGCCTATGTAAGAAGATACATCAAACCATATATTAAAAAAGTCGGTATGCAATATTCAGTGTTGGAAATGCACACTATGTGACTTCTTACTACCACGACATCATGCAGTAACTACTCAAGACCAAACACTGTGATTGACTAAAAAGCTTTAAAACGTATGCCAGCTATTGGTTGGCATGCTTTTGGTGCTCGTGCCAGTCTAGTGGTTTCCTTCTTCCATTACAGCAGCTCACTTGTTCCCCTACTGTTTACTATAGCATTCCTTTATTTGGGTGAACTATTCCTCACCTGAAGACATTCCTGTAATAATTGAGTGCTCCTGTCAGAGCACCAGGCTGTGAGAGGGCGTAAAGATAGGCCTCCATGTCCTCTGCAGTGAGCCATCGGCCTTTCCTCCCAATCCCTGTGCTGCGGCTGGTGAATAATCCCTTCAGAGCCTGCAGCAGAGATAGCAGGATACACTGGGTGAGTTTGTGTGACTGGTAGGATTTGATTTGAGAGACATTTCATAGACAAGGGAGCTCATGTCACTGTCACAGTAATGCGGGTCAGAAAAGGTGCTTAAAGTGGCAAAATCATTACTCGTGTAAGCTGATCTTGACCTCAGCCAGAGCTTTGGTACCCTGACTTACTGCAGTCTCTATCACATCATATACTTGTAAAAAGTCTAAAACCTGAACATAAGCAGCACATTTTTTGCATGTTAGTAAAGAAATTGAAGTTTGTTCATCATAAATGATATTGCTGAATTTGAGTGGCACATATTTAATGTGGAGAATCAGAATGATACAGCCGAGGAGAAATAAAAATTTAAAAATTCTTCCCAATTTTCAATAAAATAGCAAATTATTAACAAAACTGCATGGGGCATAAGTACCCTTGACCACCACAGCATGATTTGATGATTTTGTAATAATTTCACTGTGCACATTTCCATCAGCAGTCGCTGGCCATTTCATTTTCTACTAGTAACCTATTTCAACACAGTCACACAATGATGGAAATACTAAAAATAGACTGACATTACAATAACATGCAATATAGACCAATGCACATACATACTGACATGCATGCATGCACACACGTCCGCAAATACACACACACACACACACACACACACACACACACACACACACATGCACACACACAACCTTGACCTTGAAACTGCTTAAGCCCACACATAACAGACCACCTTGAAATCATTGATGGAGAGCATGAGCTCTGGAAAGCGGGGCAGCTGGAAGAAAAAGAAATGACTTGATTTCAGCAGCTGGCTGGGATGACGCAGGGCATAATCTGGAGAGGAGAAGAGAAGAGAAGAGGTTAACAGTACACTAATGACAGGCACTGGGGGCCGAGGACGTGATAAGTCTTAAGGACTTGCCTCTCTGTCTCTACTAGTGAAACCAGCTGTTCCAGCTTCACATAAAAGCATTAGCCCTCTGTAATTACCTCCTCATCTCCCCTTAAGGAAGGAGAGGATTTACCAGATGGATGCAAACATGGAATTGAAGTAATAATACTTCCTAATTAATGATAATAATTACGGTAATAACCCGAGAGCCACAGCACAGCTTCTCTAATTAGTACGCAGAAAATTGGTTTTCTTCTATATGATAATCATTACCAACATTAGAGACAACATGTCTGAGAATGAGTTCATTTCCAAAGAGTGATATCATACCTGTGAACACAGAAGGGTGGGGACAGTTTAAGACAATGAGTTTTGTCACCATCTCTGGGTAGTGAATGGCAAACAGCCACGCTATGGTCCCACCCCAGTCGTGGCCAACCAGGCAACATCTGTTGTACCCTTGGAAGAAAATGAGATGCATACATGACAGCACTCGTGTTATTGTGGTAAAAGGGAGCAATCTGACAGTCTTGTGATAGAAGCTAAATATAAATCTGGTCAAATCGATGCCACATCACTTAACAGATTGTTTATCAAGAAGCATGTCAGTGCTTGAAAATTAATGCCGTTCTCACTATTGTCTATTGCTGGTTCCCTCCCTCATATGACATTTACACCAATCCAGTGAATGTCATTCATGACATGAACTGAAATGGAGATCAAGGTCAAGACATCTGTCTGAGGGATTCTGATCACATTAGCTTTCCACTGCCGATAAAAGTAATTCCCTTATGTGTCCGGCACCATTTACACCCACTCGTATGAATCATTCAAGCAAGCCTCATCTCAACACAGATGATACATGTAGCTGGAGTGGGATTGTCAAACAGCTAAGCCTGGGCACCAGTTTGGAAAATGAAAATGGCCTTGATTTTCTCTTTCCACTGCAGCTTTTCAATGCTTGTTTGCAACATAATGCCAAAAATGGCAAGGAAGGCGATGCTACTTCACATGCATACTTAAGGCAAATCAAAGTTATCATATGATCAATAACATTATCTCACCATCACTGCACCATTGATTGAATAATTTGCATAGCCATACACCTTTGCCATCAGCTCATATTCTTCAAAGTCTGTATAAAGCTACTAAACATGAACTATGCTCTCAGAGGACTGTCTGAGAAATGAAAAAACTTTTAACATAAGGTGCTTCCAGGCTGGACTTTCATCAGGTTAAATTTGTAGAACACAGATTTTTGAGTACAATACAAACACGCCCATTTAAAATCCTACATTTTTCATATAACAAGCATTCAAACACATAAATACAAAATGACAGGTGTGAAGGAGAAGACCGTTAGGCTGACAAAGAAAGGAAAAAGTTCCTGCTGTCTAGTATCTGCTGGTGCTATTGCATCATCTTTATCAGGAACATTTTTTTTCAGTACTGAGGCATTCATCAGGCTATCTTTGATAGAATTAACATTAAAATCATTTTCCCAGCTGAACATGGTGGCTGGTGTGTGCAGACCCCCCTCCCAGTCTGAGTGAAAGCTTCCCGTTGGTGTGAGTGTGCAGGCAGCAGGCTGGGGGCTCTGGATCTGCACAGTGTCCCATGTTCAGTAAGCATGAGTCACAGGAAGTTTGTCATGCCATGCTGCAGGCCTGGAGGCTCTCCACAGCATAAGAATGATAAACAAGTTTATTTTTGACTCAAGACACTGTCAAAGGAGTGTCCTCCCCTGGGAATTACTTCACATAAGGTCTTCGGACGCAGAGTGAAACAGAAGCGACACTCCTGTGCTCCCTTACCTAGGTACTCCACAATGTCCTTGACGTCAGTAACCAGGTAATCAAAGCGGTAACTTTCAGTGGAGAGGGGCAAGTCAGACTCCCCGTAGCCCCGCATGTCAATGGCCACCACACGGAACTCACTCTTAAACTCACGCAGTTGGTAACGCCAGGAGAACCTGAGGCAAACAAAGAGTTGCAAAAACTTTGACTTATCATTATGTGGACGTCGATGTAGAGTCAAAAAGGAGTCCACACACCCAAGTCTATCAAAATGTTCTTAAGTAATATTAGACCACGGGGTATAAAACACAAAGGTTTTGCCTAAGTCTTGATCAGTGTGCAATGATTGCACACTGGTGAAACAATGGAGCAGAAACAATATTTTGATGGACTTGGGTGTGCAAACTCCTTTTTGGTTCGATTGGACTGTCAAGTTAGTTGAATGCACCCCATTATTTTAGTAGCCTTGGCTGAGCACAATGATTTTTGCTTTCCATATCTATGCAATATGCAATAATGCTACTAACCCTGTAACACTTATACTACAACTGAATACCTCATCATGTCACTGCTCTGACTGCTCTCTCACTGCTTCTCAATTGATACCTGGCATTGTATATGCAATACAAAAATGTATTACCTATCAAAAATGCAGTGGTGTCAAAGAACCTTTTTTGTAGGTTTTTGCAGTTCACTCACAATATAATGCTGTTGATTTTATGTCATATATGTAATAGGTGTGATCCATAGACGCAAGAAATTTTAGTTATTTCAGGAAAAATCTAGTCTCAAGCTGACAAGACCTTTTTCTGTCAGCAAGATAGGTGACCCTGCCAGTTCAGCCAATTCAAAGGATAGCAAATCTGCCAGAGCAGAGCTAAACCAGCCTTTTCAACTCTTTTATATACTGTTTGGATTTGAAGCAGTTACAGAGCAACTTTACAGAACTTTTTTTTCTTCTTTTTTTTCTAAACTGGCCTTCAGTTTCCTTTCCAGCTGAGTGAAGGTCACTTCTGTATAATAGAAGCTGTTTTAGATTCTAATCCGCCCACTCATCATGTGGACTGGGATGACTCCTTAATTGAAGATCTTGTCTGCTGTAGAGCCTCCTCATCAGGACTGAAATCCCCCTCCTCCGCCTCCTCCTCCTCCTCCTCCTCCTCCACCTCTAAGCTAAGAGAAGTAAGAGATGCAGAGGCCTGACTGTGATTCTGATGAGTCAGGATAAGAGCCTCACACTGAAACCTCAGATCTTAGAATATAGATGAGGTTTAAAATAAAGAAATCCTCTAAAATCCTCCCGTTCTCCCTCTGACACACAAACACACACACTTTCTTCCTTCTCCTTTTCCATGAGGAAATTAGCACATTTTAGGAATGACTTAAGTGATGAAGCCCTGTGCAAGCAGCTCTCTCTTTACAGCACAGTGGAGTTCATTATTCCTGTGAAGAATATGTTAAGTGAAGCAGAAATGACCCCCACTAGCATTAATTAATCTCTATCCTGCATGTAGCTCTGATGATATGTCACAGATATGGACAGGCTTACAGCACTTGACAACCTCTTTGGCCCCAATCCAGAGGCTGTGCTCTACACCGTTTTTCATTTCATATCAAGAGAAAGAGATCTTGAATGCTTTGGACTTTTTCCCCCAACGGCATATCAACTCTAGCCTCAAATGCTTTGTGAATGCTTTGAGTCCTGACTAGAATGTATGCTGTTTTTGCAGCCAAGAAACCTCACCATAGAGATTTTAATTATGCATCTGAAAGTTTAGAGGCACTGCAATCCTCATAATCGAGAAAGTCTGATGGAACTTTTAGGAGAACAGCTAACGTAGCAAAAACTGTAAGTGTTGACCCATGCATATATTTTCTCCTGTGTCTGGCTGCCTGCTGCTGAGTGCCAGAGAGCTGCTACTGTCAAGTCCCCCCTCCTCCCCTTTGACCTACCAGAACTCTGGGAAGCCATGTAAAAACAGCATGAGCGGTTTTCCTCTCTCTCCAGCAGCAACATAGTGAAACCTAAGGCCAGACTCCTGGGTGGAAAGTAGATAAGACATTTACACTTTAAACATCAAGCTGACAGTCTTATCCAAGGCAACTTCAGTGATAACAAAATAAGTCAACATTCAACGACTACAGCTGGCAGTAGCCTCGTGATAAAGACGTTGAGGAATAACAATGTAATGCTAATAACCACTCTATAATAGAGGTATAGCCCTGTACTCGTTTAATTCTGACAACACACAGAACTCACACAGAACCAGACTATTGACAAATGTCTCTCACATATTTCCCCAGTATTGTCCTCTTTGCATTGGTTACCAGTAACTTTTAGGATTGATGTTAAAATTTTATTAATCACATACAAGGTTTTGCATGTTATGTTTCTGAAAAGTCTTATCACACTGCCAGGCTTAGGTCCTCTGATCAAAGACTTAGCTATTCCTAAGTCTCGGTGAGTCTTGGTTAAAATCAAGAGGAGACTGAGCCTTTGCCGTTACAGCCCCTAGACTTTGGAACAGCCTCTGGAGTGACATTAGGCACGTTGATACAGTCCAGGTTTTTGAATCCTGTCACACATTTTTTTTTTTTTACAGAACTGCCTTGACTGCTGATTCTCTTAAGTCTGTCCCCATTTAGCCTTTTTTAATGTATTCTTAATGCATAATTCTCTTGACTTCATAATATTTTAGCCTTTTTTCTTATTCTAAATGTATATTTGTCTTACTTTGCTGTTATAGCTTTTTATAACTTTTTTGTGTGTGATTGTTTTCTATGCTTGAAAAGTGCTTTACAAATAAAGAAATAAAATAAATTAATATTACTATTTTTACATATGAGAATCAGTATGAGATGCATACTAGGTATTTTTTCTATATTTTATTAGGCTCTCACTAGCATTGTCTTCAAACAAAACTGAGCTTTTGAGTCAACTTTTATAATGTCATCTCTGTCTTAGATTCATCTGCATCTGCAATATCCCCAAATAAAATCACACAATTACTGTTGCGACAACAACTTTGGTTCATGATTAATAAGCCATCACATATCAAGACTGGACGTTCCTCCATGAACGCATTTGATTGACTCGCATTAATATAACAGTGCACTATATTTTTCATTACGCATGCTTTTCCCATTTAATTACATAATCTTTAACACAGTGGTTGTTACTTTGGTTTCACTCTAGCGGCACGACTGCTGATATTC
Organism: Neoniphon sammara; assembly: GCA_900302535.1. Lineage (NCBI taxonomy): Eukaryota > Metazoa > Chordata > Actinopteri > Holocentriformes > Holocentridae > Neoniphon > Neoniphon sammara. The sequence goes on along the minus strand of OMKZ01015479.1, from coordinate 83,025 downwards.
TGCATGATGAAACGTGAAACGGGGGAGCTGTTCTTTCAGCACCACCTGAGCGCCGGCCGAGCAAGCCGTGATTTCACTGAAAATGTCTCAAAATGTACACAGATGCCTCACAATTTTGCTCAAAGACCAGGCCTATTTGGCTTTCACGACGCGACATACACGGCAAGCAAGGTGTTGTAGCGTTTTACAGCTCACCATCCTAGCATACACACACACACACACACACACACAAACACGCACACACACGCACACAATGGGCTATTTCCTCGCAAGACTAGACACCTATCACGTCCAAGTGCCTGTGTGTCTTACCTTTATCCTAACATAACAGTGGGTTCCCAAGGACGTGTCATTCAGACAAGCCGGGGGAGTTTCACGAATTCCCCATTGGAAGGTTGTTGTCGGCCTTAAAATGATGTTCCACCAAAGTTTCAGCAGGGCTACGGTGGTGCAAAGTGCACAATAACCGTATATCAATGACCAATACCCCAGAACTCTGATTTTCAGCGCAAGTCTGATCATAAATAACAGCAAGTTGTGGAGTACTCTCGCCATCTTTACATTGCCGCAGGAAATCAATGCAGATCACGTTACCTATTGATTTGTTTCTGTTAATTGGTCGTTTCCCTTGAAATATTGCTCTGACAATCCCGTTGTGTCGTTAACAACGCATACGCACGACTGTCTGTAGGGAGGATCCCAACAAACGACTGAATGGGACGGTGGCAAGAGCATCACGTCAGATTTCACGCTTGCGTGTGACAGCAGAGGTTGTTTAGCTGGAGAGGGTGTTGTTGTCTATAGGAGGCAAGTCCAACATTAAGCAATAGCCACTCGACGCAGTGCTTTACAGTGATTTTAGAGCAGCTATGAGGCGCTGTTAGTCACCGAGTGAAACCTCTTAAAATCACTGTAAATGACGGCCTCGAGTGGCTTATTGGTGTAAGACAGCGATTGGAAGACACCATGTATTAAAAAGACATCGTGCGAATTTTCAAAATTAATTCACTAATCAATCTCAGGACTAATTATAAAAAACATATCTTTAATAGTAGATATATAAAGGCTGCTATATGCCACATATATAGTCTGACAGAGATTTTCAGTCAATGTATTTAATTTAACTGCCTCAGGTGTCCGTTTATCAGGTGGATCAGAACTGTGCTCTACACCTAGGATGTTCAGACCTAGGGATTAATATGGCTTCAAACCTATCTGTTTGAAAATAATACTCAAGACAAGACTAATCAGCCAGTTAACCAACTTCAGATTATTCTAGCCTTTAATCCCTCACGTGGTTCTAAGTGTATAGGATACCAGATTAAGAGTAATCCCCAATGACAAAAAACAAAAACAAAAAAACTAACCCATAGTAATACTGTGATAGTAATCCTGTAATAATTTTAATGAGGATTATTTACAAGGAGTACAGCAAAACTAAAATATCATGGAGCCTGATACCCGAAGAGATACTATGAAGTAGCCCTAAGGTAGGTCAAACTCACTTTTAGGTAGTATAGGCTGCCACATACACAATAGCTCCCAGGGGAATATTTTCGTTTCTCGCACGGGCATCTTTAAAACTGCTTTAAAACCATAACCAAATTTTGACTGTCATAAAGCTGCTTACATAGGCTCAGAAAATAATGCTATTGTGTAGATGAATATGGCCTAGAGCTGCAGAGTGTAACGTCTATAGATACAAGCTGTTCCGCCAGCTGAGTAGGCTCCTGGAATGACGTTAGACAATTGGACTGGCTTGTATTAAAACAGTCAAAAGAGGCAAGCATAAAGTTTTGTGCATATAGCAAAGTGTAGGTAACAGGCTGGAGTATGAAGGGCTAAAAACCTGGGTTAGTTACATAGGTGCACCACCAAATAGGGAGGTAACAGAATAAATGAACTGTACTTTACTCAGAACCCATCAATCAGGAAGTTGCTGCAGTATACAGACTGGAGATGACAGTAAAATGAGCCCCAGAAGAAGTGAAAGGGACAAATCAACTTAATCAGGTGCTGATTGAGATGTGGGCCCTGAAGGTGTTGGTTGTCTTGGTTAAGGCCTTCCAGTGTGGGGTTTGGGGAGCTCCAAGGTTCATTGGCAGGGTTCCCCAGCAAAATGAGCAAGTTGTTATCACCATTTTTTTTAATTCACTACACAGTTAGCACAATGACAGAATATTTAAGAATACCTATTTTGTTCATAGGTTTCACTGTATCTATACTGCCCCTCCCACATTAATTATACACACATAGGAAGTTGGTAACTGGTGTAGGATCAATATGAGATTCTTGACTGGTCAGACTGAAGTTACTGTAAGATGTCAGTAGACATGGAAAAGTCTTGCACGGGATAGGATTAACAAAAGGAGAAGCCAATATGTAAGGAGGGAATGGTCGGGTGGACCCAGAGGAACAAGGGACAGATGGTTAAAGGAAGCTATGACAGAAATGTGTGAAGTGTAGGGAGTGAAGATTGAGGGGTGGTGATGGGGCAAGTTCTATATTGCTTTGACTGGAGGCAAGGTGATGCAGAGCACATCATGAAAATATCTTTATTGACTTTTTTTAAAATAAAAAAAAAGCTCTCTTCATTAAGTTTGGCTTATATAGACTGTAGCATATAGAATATGATATGTTTATAATGTCCGAAAACAATTTCGGAATAGCCAGAACCATGTGAACAAAGTGCAGTGCATGTCATTCAAACATTTTACAATTGGGGCTGATTACTGATACAATAGTCAACACAATAACAAAGCAAAATATACAATAAGCACTCTGCAACATACAGCACCTTCAAGTAGATGAACAAAATACAGAATTGTCGATTTTAATTGTCCTACATTTGAAACTTTGTCAAGGACTGAACTTATGTCTCTCGTTAAAACAAAATACAAGTTTTCATTCGTACAAAAATGTTTTCTCAAAAAACAAAACAAAAAAAAGAAAGAAAGAAAAGGCAGTCACAAGAGGTGTGCATGTGTAACCTGTACTCCATAAACCATAATGACCAGTGTTCTTCTCTTTCTACATATTCTCTTTCAACATATTTTTGCTTTACATACTCATTAATTGAAACAAGACAAACTACACATTACAGATACAACACTACACTTCTCAGCAAACAAATCAAGATGGTGGAATTTTTATCAGAATGTTAACATATTAACACATTAATTAGCTTGTTACACACAACTCTCAACTGTAGGACTCACCTTAAAGTGAAAAGAACAGAAAACTATTCAGGATGCTAAGAAATTAGACTCAGCTTTCAATTACAAGTGTTTCAAGGGTGCATTAGTGCAGATATTTACTGCAAACAAGTGCAAATACAGAAAAAGAAAGACCAATTTTTACTAAATATATGGTCTTTTGCATCTTTTATTCTCTCCAGGAGTACAATTCGGCTGATGTAAAGGTGACCTCTTTCATGCCTGCTGTATACGCATTCTGTCATTCAGTGCTCAGAAAAGAATGAACATCTAATATTTACTGAAACAACACAAACAGTTCTTGTACAGAGGATCAAGCTAAACTATCAAGAGAATCCCAGTTGCTTTTCAGTCCAGGTTCAGCTCAAATGAAGTCATGATGTCACTCTGCATGGTCATGTCAATGCTGCACATCTGTAGGGAGAAAGAGAAATCACTGAAAAGTCTTCAAACAAAATATCACAGCATTAGCACCAGGAATAAGAAAATAGCAATGAAACAAGGACAGAGGTATTCACAGCCTCTCGTCTGCGACGCTCTTGCTCCTTTTTGCGAGCCATCTCTCTTTCCATGTCCACTGAGACTTGTGCAGTGACAAGCTCTGTTGTCACAGGAGACTTGGGTCTTTGTGGCTTCACATCTTTGGGAACATCGAAGGTAGCCTCTGTGTGAAGGACCTCTGGTGAATCAGGATCCTCTTCAACAAGTTGGGGATTTTTGTCTGGTGTGTCTGGGCCTGGCAGGCTACAAAGGGAAATGTCTCAAATTACTCTACAGTTGCATTTTTTCTCTTTTTTTTCCTTTTTTAAAGAAAAACTTCCAAAGAGACATTCTCCTCTGGCTCATAACCATCCTGCCAAAAACTATGGGCTGGGCAATACATTCTTGGCATCTCTGAAACCAAGTCTAAGGATAGCAGCTTTAGATCAGAAAATGCAGTGATCCAAAATGTGAATTCGGGATGCACATCAGCCTGTTTCCCTGGGAATACCTGCTCTTTTCAGGAGCCTCACTCTCCCCGTCTGCCTTCATCTGTTTCTTCTTCATTGCCTTTTCACGTTCTTCCTTTTCCATAGCAACCTTACGGAACAACTGGAAGTTGTCTTTTGAGGACTTGATAATAGTAGGGGTGACAGTAGACTCTTTTATCAGCTTAGCCCAAGAGTCTGCATTCTTCAGGACAATACCCTAAAAAAAAGAAAAACAACAACAAAAAAACTAAGTTACACTTTATTGATCCCCATGAGGAAATTTGTCCTCTGCATGTGACCCATCCATTAGGAGCAGTGGGCAGCCACATTGCAGTGCCAAGGGACCAACTCCAGTTAAACAGCCAGTGCCTTGGGTCAAGGGCACTGACAAGATGCTAACTTAACATACATGTCTTTTGATGGTGGAGGAAATTAGAGCATCCGGAAGAATCCTGTGCAAACATAGGAAGAACATGCAAACTCCACATAGGACCTGGTCCGACCAGGATTCCTACTCAGGACCTTTTTGCTAGGCAGCAACAGTACTAAACACTAAGTCACCTTGCTACCAAGTTCATTTCCAAGTCTTTCAATTTCAGCATCATTAACTGCAGATCCATTCATCAACAACTCAGAGTTAATATGTTATAGGAGTAAATTCTGCAATCAACAAAGCCAACCTTTTTGGGTATTTCAGGCTTCACATCTTCAGCAGATTTATTGGCTGTGTTGGCGTTACACTCATTGGTGGCATGGCTGTCGAGCAAATCCTCAGAGCATCTTAAATCTGGAATAACTGTGAGAAAGTGCTTTGAAAAGATAGTTAATTTAAACATTTTTGATAATGTCCAACTCTTGGTCACCAGTGACTTACCAGACCTTCCATCATCCTTTGCTTGCAATGGGCTGTCTTGAAGGGGAGATAACAACGGGCACTGCTGAGAGGTGAGATGTAACATCTTCAGGTTCATGTTACTTCATGGTATAAAGCAACACTGAAATCTAAAACTTATGAACTTATGAAAATCCATATAAGAAAAAAATATTTTTTCCTGTTCTAGTATATTGATAAAGTACTTTTGTCAGCATGTGAGGATAAGATGGGGATATGTAGATCTGCAACAGTAAGGTTTTTTTTAAATCACTTTTATTATCATGTTGTTAATAAATTTAACTGGATACCAAGTTGCATGTGTACTCAATCGCAACCCATGAACTGAACTTAAGTCTTTGCAAGCAAATTATACAGGATAAGAATCTGAGAACATGCCTATAAAGATTATTTGACCATTTGCATTGACTACCACACCAATGAAGAACTCTCACATGGCAAGAATTTCACTTTTGACTTAGACCAATTAAAAACTATAGATGAGAGAATGACCCCAGTGATCTTTCTGGCTAATCCTTTCTGCCTTCAATATGTTGGCTCAGCTCAGAGCTCAGAAACATTCCAACTGTCTAATAAAGTTCCATTTATCTGTAATGCACATTTGAGTGTCACAACCAATTTGTGTTCCAAGAGTAGAGTTGTTTTATCAGAAGTACCTCGAGTCTGGTGGCAGCCCAGTCCATCAAATTTTCCGAAGGAGATGACAGAGGGGATAAAAGAGCAGACAAATCTGATAAAAAAAAAATATATATATATATGTCAGGGAGTGACCTTCAACACAACTGTGAGCAACACAGAGCTAATGGAGAGAGTAGACAAACATATAGCCATAGCAACAGTGATGCAGACATTGCATTAGCATATCAATCTTAAGTCCAGAGACAACAGCTTCAACTGAAGGGCAGAAAGATGCAGCATCAGATGGGCTCAACACAACACGACACAACACACAAAGCTACAAGCAGAAAGCTGGGAGGAATGGGGGCTAATTACACACTGACTGGTCCCTTACCTTCCTGTTCGACCCTATCAGGATTGAGTGAAAGTGAGCCAGATTTCACTTCAACTTGCGTTTCTGAAGGACACTGAGGATGCGGGGGACTTAGAAGGGAATAGAGCTGAGGTGAACAGAGGGGGGTGGAGGAAGGTTCATTAGCTGTGAAAACTAAAGCTGTAGTGGAGCCACTGGCAGTGAGAGTGGGACTAAGAATCTCAAGGAGCGCCTCTTGTTCAGAGGACTGACAAAGCTGATCAGAGAACACGTGGTTTTTGGGAGGTAGTGGTGCTGCTTTCACACTAGGTCTTGGTTGCTGAGGCAGATCGCTGTGTATGGCTGGGACAGAATGAGGGGGACAAGGCAGAATAAAGATAAATCATGAGCACAACGTGCATATATATGACATAGTGTTAACACCATATGTATAACTGGACCAAAGGCCAATGCAAGCAAATTCATATGAACTGAGCTGGAACTGAAATGCAGTAACCACAGCATACTCTTGTACTGCCTTAAGTTCAACTGGAAGACCTGACCCAGTTTTCAAAGCCCCAGGCTAGTCGAGCAATTCCTCCTCCATTTTCTTGGTGAAAATGATAATTAACCACACTGAGATAAACCAATACAAATGGCATCACCTTGCATTAACTGTCTAGTCTTACTTCCCTCTTCACTAATGTACAGAAAAGAGGGTAAATTTAAGCATTACCTGGAGGTGACAAAATCAGCTCATCATGAGACTGGTCTGCATGTGGCTGTGTGGAGTGATCTTTTGTTTCTGCTACCAGGGACTGCACAGTGGGACGTAGCTGAGAAGTCTTGACTGAGCCTTTTATTTTTGTTTCCAATATCTGCATACTATGGGCAGCACGCTTCACCTTTGATTTAATGGAGAAATGACATGCTTACATTTCTTTTTAACAAGTGTGGCTGTCTTACCATGGTTCACTTTTGTTCACAACAAGAAACTGTGGATGCATTTACCTTAGGTTTAGCCTTCTGGCAAATGTTTTTACTTTTCATCTTCTTTGTTTTCGGCACTGAAAAACATACACAAAAACAATTCTCAGCCTACTAAACCAGCCAACAGCCCCTTATTTTCCCCAAACCACCTTTATATCAATAATAAGATGTGATAAGGTTTCGTGAATAGACATAAACACCAAATAACAGTACAACAATGTGTATTGCAACATCCCATTACAAAATTACCTCCCACTAGACTAATTTTGTTTCTAACATTTCACACAAATTTCTCAAAACCAAGTATTTCCTAAGACTTTAGTCAGTAACATAAGGATATAGAAAATACATCCATAGTATTAATATGACAACTTATTAAATATACATCAAATATTTATTTGAACCTCAAGCTGTGCAATATGGATATAATCATTTTATTTTCAGTACAAACAACTGTCCCTGACACAAACAACAAAAAACAAAAACATCTCACTCAAAATAATCACATGATTGTGTGATCACATGGAAATCAGTAAAGAACATGAATAGAACCAAACTCAAGTGATATTCATTATCCATGAGTACAAAGGTGAGGACAAACTCTCACTGTACAGTGACAGGACAGGGGGCACAAGAGAAAATAGTGTCCAGTGAAATGCAAATACTACTCTAGGCCATATTATTTATTTATTTTTGCTTTAAATTGCTTAGCTGATGCCAGCAATAGAGTAGTGCTGAAGCAATGAAATGGCATGGACATTGATGCAATGGCATACATCAATGTCCAACTATAATAAAATGAGAACCACATTAACAATATACTCCAATAATCTCACATCTTTGTGACATGTTTGTGCATCTCCTCAGTGCAGACAGATTATGAAGTGTGCATGAAATAATGAGAAAAACACCCAATAAATATGTTAAAATAAGTATTTTAATGACTAGGTATTCGGTGTGCCAACCTGTGATGAAGGTGTGAACCTTAATAGTAAGGTGTACAGGTGGGTTTTAGTTATAGCTTATTCCTGGTTTAAAAAAAAGTGAGGGGATGGGGGAAACGAGGTAGGCGAGGGCAGAGTGCTGATGAAAGCAGCTAACCTGATTCAGAGTCACTGCTATCAGAAGTGCTAGAATCACTACT
>OMKZ01015479.1:55568-68089 GCA_900302535.1 Neoniphon sammara | reverse complement strand
GAATGGTTGGAAACGCCTGAAAGGTATTACAATGTGTCTGAGCCACGGGGGAAAAAAACTCAATTAAAAAAGGAACTACTAGAAAATGGAACTGAGGAAGAACGTTAAAAAATGAGAAAGAATACAGCAAATACATGAGTTACAAAGAACAAGTACAAATGTTTTCATGTTCTTGTGAGTAAACCAGTTTACTGCAAAACATTAATTTCATTGTCTGATGGAATGCTTCTAGGACTGTGACATGCCTAGTCAATATTTACAATACCTGAGGCCTGCGATGGCTACATCAACCTTAAATTTTGCCAATGTGAAATGGTAAATTAAAATGTGAACTGAGCTACGGTCAGCCTATATCTAATTCAGAGCTTTATTTGGTGATTTCCTGAACGTCAGTTAAGCATGGAGGCATGTAGCTTCGACCAGGTCAGGGCTAGGGAGCGTGGCTGTAAGGTAGGTAGTGCTGAAAAATCTCGGGCTAGCACGTGAAACGACGGGCACGCCCACTGGTGCTATAGGGTCTAGCTAACTAGCTACAGGCAAACGGCAACTCTCACGTTGCTGTTAGGAAAATAAAGTTTGTTAGCGCTGTTTCCGATGGGGTACGTTCAGGCCCTAGCTTAGTTTAGATTCCATCGAGTAAAGCTTTGCGCCACGATGGCTAACACTTTCTTCTTCAAACACAGCGTGACTTATAACAATAACTAAAGAAGTCTTTTAAGCTAACATATTAATATTACTTGATACCCAGCTAGCTTTCAGGCGATGGCTAAAAGGTCTGTCATTTATCCTGACGTCCTTACAGTATTTTATTTCCCCGTTTTATGTACCAAAACTGTTATTCGACGAAATAAGACACTGGTGTCTCTTAGTAGCCAGGTGCGTTGTTCACTCAACATGAAAATGCATCCAAAGCTAGCTGGCTAGCTGTTTTTATGTTGGTCACTAGTGTCAACGTTTGTACTTGCCACGCAAGGTTAGCCTTCGTCAAATATGCCGCATACGTACACCTTTTCATAGATTGAACGGCAAACGTGAACTTGAATAAGCATCGGTGCGCTAACATTACCTTACAAGATACACAGGGTCATGCGTTGAGTGTTATTCTTCAATGGCGGACGTCTCTACGGCAACCGCCTCATATTTATACCCCTCGGCTCAAGGCTCTAGAACTGATTGGTCAAAATACTTCACGTGCACACCTTCTGCTTTTCTGCAAAGAAATAAGCTCAAGTCGATCATTTCCCAGTTTAAAATGCTGCTCAACACTATTTCTGCCGGAATTGTTGCTGAATTAAGTCTAGTAGCTTAGAGTTACTACAGAACAACCGTTAAAAATAACGATAGTAAACCAAGCTATTTTTCGAAATGCGACAAGACATATCCTCAAACATTCTCTACCGGCGCTAATATTGGTCGATAAGTGCAAAAGTCGCCAACTACGAAAAGCTCTTACAAATGCCAGTCGGCCCGGTGTCCGTCTCTAAAAACACCCCGTAGTTACATAGGCCTACATAGGCTGAGCTCGTTTGCTAATGGAAGACTAGTGGATAGACAGGAACGTAAAGATGGGATCTGGGCGGAGTGATGATTTCGCGTGCAGACTGAGAAGAGGGAAAACTGGGCTTCGTTAAACTGATGAAAGGTTCCGTCCTCTCACCTCTTAGAAATAAAGATATTCAGCAATACAGGTTCTATGTGCAACACATCTTTTGTATTTCAGCTGTGAAATATAATTATGCCAATCCATATCCCTATCAAACAAACAAAATTAAAACATCCTTAAAGTTTATTGAAAAAAAGGCACCACTGTACTCCCACAACACCTTTTGGTGCTACCTGTACCCAACTTTGGTGTGCGCACCATTGTATTATTTCTGCCTCGCACAGTATCACATAAAAACGACTTTCAGTGTGCAGTGGAAACCCGTGAAAACTAGGCGCCTGAGCAGGAACTTCAGGTTTTACACAACATTTACATGGTAACCTTTTCCAGCCGTTCAGATACTAACTTGGAAGTTTAGCAGTTTACCAGGGTCACCCAAACTAGACAGTCACTGAGGAAAACAGTTGTGTGCTACTTGCGCCTCCCAGCGACAACACAGTGACTTTTTCTTCATTCAAATGTACGGTACAAAACGAGTTGAGCTCAGCAATAATACATACATTGATTAAAAAAAAAAGAGGCTAAGACAGTTGATTTGTTCTGGGAACGGGAAAACAAAACAATTAAGAAGACACGGAAAAAATTATCATTAGCACAGTAGATCTCACTGGTAAAACAATTTAATAAATTCCCGAATAAAGAAAAGATGGGCTAAATGCACTTGCGGTAGCATGCAAACACAAATATGATGTATTATATTTACAAGCCTATGTTAATGAGATAGGCATTCTGAGCAGAAATTCTGCAACAGGATATAGCAGTAGGAAGCAGTGGGGCATGGGTATGAGTCTGTTGTAATTGTGTGATCACCTAACAGTACACTAAAACCTCCATGATCCTTTTGTTCTCTCACAGTTTCAGCCAGTTTCACCTCACTCTGTTCTAGTTCTCTCCCCTCTCCCTTCAAGAATGCCATCATCAATATTCAAAAAACTGATCCTAGATCAACACTCATACAATTTGGTGTCCTGTCTTGTATTCTCCTTCTGGTAAGGGCTGATCTTGCTTTTAGAAAGTAATGCAAAGTATATTGTTATTGGGGGCCCTTAAGACTGCTAAGTAGCTGATGAATTATGGTCCTGTAGATGATTGTATAGATTGATCTTTAATATGGTACTGCATGATAGTATATCACTGGACCTCTATGTGAATATTCACAGTGGGTTATGATTAAGGCATAGTAACATTAACAGGCCGTTATACAGGCCTATGAGTAGAAATTACCTTTTTAACAAATCAGTCTTGTGGTCCTTAAACATCCACATAGTAGTCACAATAAATTTATAAATTGTAGCCCTGTACTGATCATATTTCTAATATATTCAGAAATGTTAATTTGCCTGAATGTTGGAATAACTATTTCTGATCAGCTGCAGGCCTGCACTGTATTAAGATTGCTTCACAGACTTTACTGTAATCACACTGTCAACATTCAGTGTTAATTGAATGTTTTCCACAAGGTGGAGCCATGGGAAGAAAAATGTATGAGTGAATAGCTTCCTGAATTTAAAAATTTGACTGTGGAAGTTTGATAGTCTCAGAAAAAACTGCATAATCAAAATCAAACTGTACCAAGTTTGTCCATTTTTTAAAGGAATCTAGTGAGTGAGGGACCACACAGATATAGGCTGGTATAATCTGTCTTTTAATCAGTTAAGTTTAAATTGCCCCACCATTATATGAGGCCTACAAATTGTTGCTTCTAAGCACATTAACTTTGTTACGTTATATTACAATAAAACTACATTTGTAATAACACTGAATACACCCCCAAAAGTCCAAAAATGAGTTCTCATCTCATCTTGTGTGGCCTGCAGTACATTTCCTAAACCTATTATTTCTTAGTGTGAGCTGAATCATAAATAATTTTGCTCCACTGAGGAGAACTTTTTTGAGTTTTTGATACTCAAAAATGAAAAATTGAAGAAGTGAAATCTTTGCAGTTTGTTATACAGCTTGTATAAAGTACATAAATTCTGATGTTACATGACTATTATGTGGCATATTATGCAATGAAAGCAAACATCGGGTATCTGTAGCTTGTAAACTGTGTGATCTAGTCTGTTATTATAATCTAGTATGTTATTAGGCCTACATTTGATGGAATTTTTTCCAATGCTGCCTGTAATTAAAAAGTGCTAATTCCTGCTGGAGTGTAACACCTTAAATGTAGGTATCTAGCAGTATCTTTTAAACTATTCATACCAATCTATTATTCTTCTCAGCTTGTCAACCCTTATTGCAACAAGACAGAGTTGCAAGAGTTGCAAGAAAAAAGTGAAATTGCTCTTCTCATCTTTGCTGACTGACTGTTGTCTGTGAAAGACTTTACGTCGGCCCAGTTTTTGATGCTTATGGAGAGATGTAATTTTTTTTTACTCTGTAATGAATGTGATTTAAAATGTAATGAACTATAATACTTGAGTAAAAACATACTTACATGAAAGCAAAATTACTGCCTTTAAAAAAGGCAGTAAAAACAATAAAAAGTACAATAAAAACACCCAAAATAAAAGCTACTGAATTACAGTATCACGAGCAAATGCTTACTAAGTTAAAACTATCACTTAAAAATTATGAGTACTTGGGCTACTTATTTTTGAATGATTTGTATACTTCAAAGACTAAAGACAAGAAAAGGGCTTTAAATTGACTCTTGGAGAGACACACACATAGGTACAAGAGGCGAAATGAGGCCACTTATACTTCAGGCAAAATATCTTTCACCTAACCTGCATGGTAACCATTTTTAATCATGTCAGTGCCTTTCCAGAGGCCAAAATTTTATAGGACTCAGTGATCAATAGTGTCAAAGGTTGTGTCCAGATCTAAAGGAATGACTATTGAACAATCTACAGAATCTGTAGCTTGTAGAGTCTGCAGTTTCAGTGAAAGAAACCTGACTAGAATTTATCAAAATTTGAGAGGCTGGATGACTGAAGACACCCGTTCAAATGATTTTTGTAGCTTTCATTTTTAAGTTATATCATTTTCCCTCAGAAATGTAACTAAAGCCATAAAGGCCTATAAAATATGAGATATGTGAATAGTTTATTGTGAACAAAATGTCAGATGGAACTTTTCGGTGCTTCATTTTCCTTTCTTTTCCCCATTCCAAAGACATACAAGGTAGGTGGATTGGAGACTTTAAACTGTCCATAGTGTGGGTGTGCATCTATGATTGAAAGTCTGTGTTAGCCCTGTGTTATACTGGTGACCTGTCCAAACTATTTCTCCACCTTTTCTCCATTGTGTCCTGGATAGGGTTGAGCCCCCAGTGACATAATGACCCTGACTGTGAGAAACCGAAAGAACAAATGGTTTACAGCATGTTAGCCTGTTCAACTACAGCAATCCCTAAAAAAACTAAAAACCAAGCGCATCAGTTAGAAAGAGTAAAACCCTTTTCTAAGTTTCAGAACAAACATAAAAAGAATTTCAATCAAATACTTTATTAAGGTTGCCACTTAAACCTGGAAGGCAGAAATCCAGAACTAATAATGTTTTTTTCTTCATGTTCCTTGGTTATTATAAGCCTTTTCTCTGCATGTTTTGCAGGGAATGCCTTTTACCGATTATCTATCAACTCCTTAAATACAAGTAAAACAACAAAAAAAGTTTATCAAAGTTTTTTCTACTCTATTATCATGCATATTCTCAAATCAGTTTAGATTTCCATGGTCTTCAAAAGAAAACTTCTGTTTGAGGTTTACTTTGGTATAAATCAACCATAAGAGGGCAACAGAATCCACATATTTTTGTTTTTCAAACATTTAAATGTGAATAGTCTGGAGTGCTGTGAATATATGAAAGCCTTTGTTTTTTCAGCATTTCATTAGGTACAATGAGTGAGAGAAAAATAAGACTGCAGTAGATGTTGGATGTGCTCTGCCAGATGAGATCTGATTTTTATTGAATAAGGACCGTAACTGAGACCACACGTTGATATCTGTCTTTATATTGAAAACTGTAAAAGCTGCTGCCACAATTGGCTCTCACTGAGGAAAAATTAAATTGAAATGGACAGCATACTTGTTTTACATGCAGGAATCTTTTATCAACTTGCTTTTTACCTACTTTGTTGTACTCTTAATGTGCACCATATGTTGTTGGTAAAAGACAGTGAGCCTGTTCAAATAAATTACGACATTTGGAGTAGTCAAATGGCATATGGTTTGACTTTTAAATGAATTAAAAGGAAAATCCACCTTTAAACAGAATTCACATGTGTTTCTGCTATGGTTCAGGACATAAATTCCATTCTTCCAAAAAATGAGTGCTGTACTAAAGTGAAAGTTAGCTTATCTTTCCTACTACTGGTGGGCATTTGAAATCAAAGTGAAAGAAACTGTCCTGTTCTGATCCATTCACAGTTGTGGTGTAATATATTAAGCCAGCTGGGGGAAAAGTTGGTATTAAGTGGTTTGCAGTTCAACTTTGCCTCTTTTGTAGTGTTTGTGATTGAGACATTATGAGACAGCATGTTTTCATCATGGCTAGCTGATAACCCCTCTGTATTAGAAACAAAGTCTTTAGCAGTCTATCAGGGCAACTTCAGGGCAAAATATTTTGAGTACAGGCATGGCCAAAAACTGGAATAGGGACAAAGCATGAGAAGTTATTTGATGCACTCCTTAACAATGAGCAAAGAGCATGAGAAAGTCCTTTCAGGAATAGAGCTTGCTACAGTGTATAAATTCATGGCAGTCTTCTTAAATATGTACTTGAGTTTTTTTAGCATTTGAATCTTTGGTGTAATAACATATATATTTGAATAGTTTGACTTCTAGCGAAAGCAAAATAAATAACTAAAGAAATTCATAAATAAATAAATAAAAACTTGGAACATTCTTAAGCCATTATACCCCATAGTACAGTGACTGTATAAAGTCAACATACATTCATGTAAAATTGACATTTAACTCGCTTAATGTAAGTCCTTGTATCAAAGCTTGGACAATGACAAAAAACATTGTATGGACAACACCATGAAAACAAAACCACTGAGGTGAAACTGTGCTTACACTAGGGGAGCCACAATGCATTTATGGAGTGTTATGTAAACAGATATTTCATTATTCATTTGCATACTGAAATTGATTTTGCACTAATAGTTTGCTTTTCTTTTTTTTTTAAGTTTATTATATTATTGCATCTAATTAGAATTTGATTAAGCTACTGCAATTACACTATAGTGTTAATGCTACTAATTTAAATGGAGATTACAGTATCTTTTAAATGTATATGCCCTGCATGTTTCCAAATGGAATCTTAGGATATCTAATTTAAATAGCCCAATTAAGTAGCTATTATTTTCTATTTTGGTTTCTCTCACACACTATTTTGTATTCATTATAGGAATCTATGAGAAATTAATGTATTGTAATGAAGTATGATGATTGAAAAACAGGTTTTCATAGGTTTTACAATCAATCAGTAATGAATCCACTGTAAAACGCTAGTGCACAAAATGTACGCAAAAACCAATCAACAATTTTTCTGCATGCCTTCCAAGTAATAGCAATGATACAAAGCCAACCATTTGCATCAGTGGATACTGATAGCAGGGATAGCACTGTGGATAAGTAGGCTTTAAGGAACAACATGATCATCATCCTGAACAAAGTTTTTGAAAATGATTAAGCCATTACATTGTCTGAAATCACAGTCTATCTTTCATGGCCAATATTGTAATAAATACTATGAATACAAATACTAGGATCATTTATTAGTATACAACAAGACTTTGTGGCATTTATGCACAGTGTAGCATGATAGCTCTGACAGAGCACTGTTGGACGGTTGGAGTAGTTGAGTTTGATTAATGGAGTGTAAAGATGCTTCAGACTGTGTGTACTTTTTACACACTGTTACCCTTTTTATCCCCCTTCATCTCAGCTGTATTCGCAACCCTAACAAAGTGTAAATAAACACAGTGAAACACTTTAACTGAGACATGCATATGTATGAGATGTAAAATAATTTGATCCCTTTGAACACTTATGTCAGCTCTCCAAAGCAACACATCAGTGATTTTGTGAAAACATCAATGTATTCCCAAACAAAAGTTTCCTTCCTTCTTGTTACAGGTGCCATCTCATTAGTGGCAGATCAGTAACCTGACATTCATGTGGTACCCAGTCATGCAGCATCTCCCTCTCAGTGGAAGACTGATGTCACAGCAAAGCAACACAGTGTTTGTTCAGGAGGGTGTGCTGCCAAGCTGTATGCATGTACTGTTTTAAGATTACACAACATTTACAAATTCCAGATAGAGTTCATTGTTTGTGATTGGGGTTGCGGGGAGGTGAATTATAATTATGTGACAAGAAATGTGTAAGAGCTGTGAAAAATATATTTTCTATTTAAGAATTTCAAAACCCAGAAGTGGCTCAGAAGCCAAATGTCTGCCTTTGATTTTTTTTTTTTTTTTTGTCATTAGGACCCTTATGAGACGTGCAGATTTTTATGGCCCTACTTTATGTTTATAGGTTAGTACCACCATGAAAGGCTTGAGGGTTCCCTTGAACTCCTCTTTATAGAGTTTGTCATGTTTGCATGCATACAAACCCAAATTATATACTTTCTGTAATTCCATTATTATGTAGGAGATTTAATGTGATTCTATCAGTAGCTATCAATGCAAGTATGAGATGAAAACAATACCTGGAGGGCACTAATCATTTGTTGTAAGATTGTGTACCTATTATCACATGAATTTCACAAGTCTTTCTGTGACACACTCAATGTGTGTCAGAGGTATGACTTCAAAACAGATTAATCCAAAGACAGAGGATGGATAATGATTCCTAAATTTAATTTGAAAGCATTGGGGGGTGACCTGGCCAATAAAAACCAAACCCTGGGAACCTTCAAGATTCATTTAACAGACGACACAACTGTAAAATATCAAATTGGAGAATTCCAAGTTGATACTTGTGACCATGTGGAGAGAACTTGGAGAGAACAATCTCTGGTACACCCACCAGCAACCAGCATAGTGCCACAAAACACACAGTAAAGGTGCACCAAAACCAACCTGCTGGTGACAACGGTTCCAACACAAAACAAGACAAGACAAGACAAGACAGTGAACCGTTGGATGGCACAGTGGTTTGCATCAACTGACACACACAGTACAGCATGCTGGCCCACTGGCCAAAGACTGCAGCCTCCTCCATGTCTTTATAGGCAGCTAATTGCTGAGTAGCCACAGGTTTGTGGAGCTACTCAGCTCAACCTGCTGGGCAGGGGGCGGGACCTGGAGACACAGGAGGAGAGCAGAGAGAGACAACACAAGAAAACACACGGCACACATTGACGGCTGTAACAGATGGGCTGTGTGCTTGACACTTATAGTCAAAATGCATCATGAAGGACCTGAATCCTCCATGATGTATGTTCACACCTCATAACAAAAACATCAGTATCTTAAATAACATGATGTATTACAAAAAATCACCTTGAACAGTTATTGTGGTGTATGCACTTCCTGTGCCTCGAAATGTAATGAACAGGAAATTCTGCAGAAGCAAAGGCTTCTTGGGTTTTCAGTTAGTGCCATCCAGTGTGCTGAGGCAGCTACAGCATCGTCTTTATCAAAACAGCTTTGCTGTTCTGCTAAAATGTGAATAGCCCTTTAGCATGGTTCTCAGTGCTAGCTTTATTAAGAAGTGTATTCTCTTCAAGACTTGGGAAGAACATTTTCCACAAGGACGCAAGAATCAGCTGTGCTTTCTTTGATTTGAGATTCACCAAGTTGGCTGTCTTTTGGTAAATATGGTGTTATTGTGTTGGTTACTGCTTTGTAAAAGTTGTAATAATAACAAATTGGCATATCAAAATGTACTTGATTCAACTTATTCTGCCCCTAATGGCGATAAAGGACAATTCACAATTCACTGGACCGCAGTTCATTTGATAAAAGTGTTATCCAACCATGAAACAATTTTATTTGATGTGTTGATTGATTTTAATGCAATTTCATCGTAACCAGTGCTCATGTATTTACGATAGATGTACACGAGTCAGTGTTGGCATGTAGAATATTTGTACTGACGCTGTCCAAAGCAATTTATGTGTACCATGATTGTTTTAAATTTAAAATGGTTGTACAAAACATAAACTATGTCTTCCATACTGATTATGCTGACACCTGTAAAGTATGAGAACAAACCAAGAAAACCCCTGGTATGATTAGTTCTAAATAAAGAGATGGCAAACTACATTTTGTAAGGTAGATGCAATAGTAAAATTTCCAGTCTGTGTTACATTAAAAATCCAAGTATTTGTTTTTGCTGTATACTGTTAGCTCTGTTTTAGATATATTACATTCTTGAAATGGATTTCTATCTCCTGTTACTTCCCTCTGGCGCAGCAGCTACTGGAGGTCACTGGATGTGGGAATGAACTGTTGAGGTGCAGGGCATGTATTGTTACAATATCATCAGGGCCACTGCCTGTTATTCCTGTGCTTAAGACAAAGTTATCTCTGCAGGCCCCTTCCCCTTCCGCCTAAACTAACCCTCATGCCATTCTGTGCACATAATAGTCAGTGGTCATAACGCACACAAAAAACACATACAGCCTGAGCTTTCCTCTCTCTAAAGCTGCACCAAAACATTAAGATAATTAGCACGCACACACACTATTTCATCTGGGTGGCACAGTGACTCAGTAGTTAGCACTATCGCATCACAGCAAGAAGATCCTGCATTGAAATCTTTGACGTGATCCTTTCTGGAGTTTGCATGTTTGTATGGATTTCCCCTTCGGTGTTCTGGTGTTTTCCCATTCGGGTCAGGTGAAACTGAGACTCAAATTTGCCCACAATTGTGAAAATAAGTGTGAGTGTGTTTGTTGGGATGTTAGCCTGTATGCAATAGGTGTGAATGACTGGAAACCTGTCCCAGGTCGTCTCCACAGGATGTCTCCCTGCCTTCCACCTGATTCCAAAAAATACAAACTTCAAGCAACTCCATGAAAAAAATGATTGTAAGGAAGCTACTTCTGAGTGGCAGTTATAATGAACTTAATAAAGCATGCTTAGCTCACCAACTAAATAGGTAATAAATAAATAAATAAATAAATAAATTGCTGACATATCACCATTTCATATAAAGTTAGAAATGTCCCTCTACATTCCAAAGACACACAAGTCAGGTAGACAGGGAAGTTTTAATTGCCCATTGATGTGAATATGGTTTTCTCTCTCCTCTAGCCCTGTGATGAATGTCTGATGAATTTTTAGCATCCACAAATGTGGACGCCTGGCCCAGGGCATGGGACAATGTTGGCCGTCCCTAACAGCAATTCTGGCGGAGGTATCATTTGCTTTGAATAATTTGGTTTTGCTGCACATTTGGTAAGCTAAGATGACATTTTGGGCTGGGTACTCGTGGGTTGTTTAGATTTTTGGTTGCTAGAATCCCCATGGTATTGATGACTCCCTGTTAATGGCCTGCTGAGTTTGTCTGCTTTCAGGTTCTTCCATTCCACATTTTAATTTAACATTTTCTGGTAACTGATAAGGAAATGTAAGTGCTTCTGAATGGGTTTCCCCCCACTAACTGGGGATGACGTTGTCTGCTACCATCTATACAGTACAAACAGTGAGCACATGCCAAAGAGCATCATGGGTATTGTATATATTATTTTGAGTCACTCTGGGTACACTAGATAGTGATTTTTTGTTTAATTTTATTTGTGGCATTAACCAATTGATTATGTTCATGAAGATCACCTCCTGGTTTGATACCATTGCTTTTTTCAGACCCGTTACACAAAGCAAAGTATTCACACCTCAGCATCTCAAATGGTCAAAATCAAATTACACTTGGAAACTTCCTGTTAAAGGTGCCACGTAGCAGATATGGTACAGTACAAACCAGAGTGTCCTACTTTCACTGTATTGATGTTAAAGAGGAAGCTTGCAGGGTATGCTTTGCCTAGATGAAGCCGAGTGATTAAGCCTTCGCTGCAACCACAACTGTGCCAAAACCACAACTTTCTCTCCTGTCCGCGTCGTTCTGTTTTACCACTCTCTCTCTCTAAAAGAAAAAAAGAAAAAGAAAATATTAAAGAAAAACATTAAAATAATAAAGCTGAGAGGACTGAGGACTGCCTACTTTTTATAGAATAGGAAGGAATATAACTCTAACAGATGCAGATAAAGTCTGCAATTATTGTTTTGTAGGCTACAACAAATTAAAAGGGGTTAAGGATCACTTGTACAGTCAGTAGTTCATATCTTTGGCCACAAGTTACATATTTCAATCAGGCCTGTAGGTAATAAATAAGCAAATTCCTACAATACAAATATATGCTAAAGATATATAAGCATATGCATTGTCTAAATACATGAATGCTGTCAAGATTGTTGAATATTTTAAATGTTACAATGTTACAATTTTCTAGAAATAAAAGAGGGGATTAGCAAAGGATGTGTTGAGTGTGTAATGGAAAATAACGCTCCTTATTCTGGCACAAAAAAAGGTTCCTAAACTTTTTCATGTTAAGGACCTGCCCAAGAGATACACTTCACATCTCATGTGATAAGATAAGATTTAATCCCAGAGAATCCCATCTGAGGATATTTTTGTGGTCAGTTAAGATTTATATAGATTTGCACAACTGTCTGTGCTGTTGGTGGGGGAAAGGATTGTGAAATCTTTGAGGAAAAAGCCTTACATTGTGTCACTGGGCTAAGTCCTAGGGAGTGGAATTTTAGTCAAATTAGCTCACTTATTTTGATGAGGACCCGCTCGAACAACTTCAGGGACCCTTAGGGGACCGTGCACCCCACTTTAGGAAGCTCTGCTGCAGCCTACCTCGCGCACCGCCTCCTCCTCCCCCCCAA
>OMKZ01015479.1:0-26185 GCA_900302535.1 Neoniphon sammara | reverse complement strand
ACTCTTCTAAAAAAAAAAAAAAAAAAAAAAAAGTGACAAGGGACAAGATATTTCACACTGACTGGATATATTCTATAGCACAAACAAGAAGAAACAAGCAATAACATAAATACAGGCTGACTATCCTTTTCAATTTTCATTTCCAATATTACATAAATGTATTATTCTTTGAGACCTTTAATGAGATCAGCTTTGCTGTTGGGTTTGGAACATTTCCAATTTGCGTTTATTTTCTTTTTCCACACATGAATAATTTGCTCTGTAAAAAGCACTCCATAGCATTGCCATCATGAATAGAGCACACAATGAAACGCTCAGTTTTTAAGGTATGTGAAACCCATCAGGTCAAGTCAATTTGCCTGGCCTTGTGTAACCCATCACCTGCGTGAGGAGTGAGGAGGCAGCAGTCTGTTCTCATCTCTACAGCCTTGGCTGTGGAAGGTCGCTCAGGCTGTCGTAGAGATTAGGTGGCCCTGCAGAAGCTCGCTGTGTGATTGGAGGTTCCTGCCTCCGATTAGATAAGATCCCCTTAATGGACACTTGGGCACGCGGCCCACTCTGGTCCTTGATGGCCTTCCCACCTGAGACACAGGCACAGATGGGCCCGTTTGGATACAAGCAGCCCCTCTCTTTCTGCTTGTGTTTGACCTTCAAGAGTGCATACAGTACGTCAAAGTGTGGGCTCATGGGCGCAAACTGGCCCTGATCTTTAGTGACCAAAGAAGGGGATAATCCATGTGTGACATATACCTATTAAACCATCCACTGGAACTGGGAATTACAGCCTCAGCTACCCTGTGAAACCTTGTTTGAGTAGATTTGGGTGGTTATTTTTTAAAGAAAGCTAACCGTGGGGATAACCACTCAGTCATGACAGGAGGCCAATAGTTAACATTTTGGCCTTCCAGGCAGTATCCAGCATAGCAATAATGATCATTACTGCCTGACTAAGGGGGTGAGTAAAATATTATTAACTTTTTTAAAATGGGTGAAATATCTCTTTAATTGCTTTTGCTGTGGAACCCTTAGCAATTTGGTCATGGATGCCCTCACCCAAAAGATTGTGGAATATGATTACGTTTTGCCAGATACCTAAATTAAATTGTTCCTTGTTTTTCTGAGAACACCTTGAGCCGCTTTAGTGACGCATGAGTCCACAGCATGACACCCATTTTAAGCACCCAGTAGATAATATCAGTATCAACACTGGCCAATATCAACTGAGCTATGGATTACAAACAGATGGATATGATGCTCTTTAAAGGCTCAGCTTACTCATTCATAGTCTGTTACCTGTGCTTAAGTCTTGTACTTCACAATACAATCCCCATATTGCCATTTGATCTACCCATATTAACATTCAATTTAGTATTAAGTCTTACAATCTGGTCTTCCTTAAAAGATGTTAGAAATCTGCCAGTGGAATGAGATAATGTCACTTATTTCCAATGCAACTGCACTTGTTTTGTTAATTTTCTGGAAACAAGTGACAGTATTTTAGGAATAACTTCACCACTTGGCTGGTATTAAAGCAGTGAGACTCAATGAAGCCTTGAAACAGACTGATTTTAAATAGAAACATCTCATCTCAGTAGAATTATCTCATCTTTTTGGCACATTTTTTTAAACATGTTTAGAGAAAAGTAAGATTTACCAGGTTAGTATGATATGGGCTGAGACCATTTTGGTAGAGCTCTTATTCAGTAACACAGATTACCAGGTACCATGCACTCTTTGCATTTTTCCTACACCACCACCACCCAGTTTTGATCATTTGCATGCCCCATACATAATTCATAAAAGCAAACTGCAGCACACATAATACCACCTGCTCTGCTCTGTTATCACCCCATCCCTTTCTGAACACACAGCTGCATACATGTGAGCTGGCATGACACAGCTCACACAGGTGTGTGAAACCTTGGTGGCTGCTATGCAACACTGTTGCTATTGCTGAGAATAAGGTAGTGGTAATAGGACTTTGTCACAGCCCTGGTAAATTTATGAATAAATTCAAATTACATCGCCACAGACTTTTACAGTGTATACATCCCAATCCCATGGATGAACCACTCCACTTGCTTTTAATAAATCTAAGTTGGCCTCTATTTTGTGAAACTTTTGAGGTCACCTTTTTAATTTGAATATTTGAGTCCATTTCAGTCCAGTGTTGGAAGCATGCAAATTGATCTCACTCTCAGTAATGGGTCTTTTCCCCTGTTTGCTTTGGAAAATGCATACTGTGCTTATTTTCCAAGTCAGCACTGAGGTGGCTGGTCAGCTTGTGATTATGTCAGTGTTCTCCGAGTCCTCTCCACCTCTCCTGATGGAGGAGGAAGTGGTGTCTGGGCCACAGCACAAACTGTATTTGGATGTTTAAACGATGGCCTGCAGCACAAGAGGTGTCTGTGGCTAAACTCTGGCTGAGCTGAACTCAGACGCTCACTGTTTGGGTTGAGGGGCTGCCTCAGAACATGCCACTGACTCTTTTCCAGTGTGCAGGAGTGACTCTTTACCAAGTGACTGCAATGCACAGTCTCGGCCAAGTAGAAGAACAAAGTCACTAATGCACAATGCATATGTGCACTAATACACACAAGTATGGTCACATGCCCACATGCAGGCACATACACGCAGGCACAACCAGGCAGATACTCACACACACATACATCCTACAGATGCAATGTGTCAAGCATGCTTCACATCCCCTCCACATCTATGTGTGAAACTCACAGCTTGCAGTTCGTCCATGTTTTCAGTGAAGAAGTGAGAGCAATGAATTGTTTCCTGCCTGCTCCAGTGAACTCATTCTGCATGGTTATTAACCAGAGGGTCTGAACGCTTATCCTTTCAATAACAGAAAGAAATGCACAGCTGGACGTGACTCAAAATACATTTTGGCTCCTTGCCAATCTCCACACCAAAGTTGAGTTATTAAGTGCAACAGAACACCTCAGCAGTGACTGTGCATAGAGGCTTGACAGGGATACACTTACGTTTGCAGGGTTTGCTGTGACCAACTACTACCAAATCAGTTTGCATTAACAGACCAGATGGAGAAAGTATGTTAATCATTTATAGCAAAAGCTGAAATACCCACAATAGCGCTCTGAATAATAGTCTGGTGAAATACAAGCCCTGTGTTAAATTCTACTTTAGTGAAAGTATTGCAGTTTTTGCTGGATTAAAAATACTGTAAAGGAGAGCTAATGATGATCAAGTTACATTTTCTCTTATTGAATCCTTTAAATGCTGACTGACTCAAACTTTAAAAGAATATGATTTTTATGACTCTATTATGATTCGAATGCAGGGCCTTTAACTTTAAAATAACCAGTCACTGCAGCTGCTAGACTACTGTAGTGAAATGAAAATCATAGGGTTTGATCTAGGGATGCATAAGTTTATACTTTTCCTTAAATCCAATTAGTTGAGCTACAGATGCCTCAAAATTGTGCTTATGCACTTAAGTGCTTTTGCATCAGTGAATGATTACATAGATATTGTTGTACTGACCCGTGGCTATAGGAAAATAAGAATCAAACTATTTATTTTTGTATGTTGAGTTTCAGCTCTACTCACCCGTTAGCGTTTTACCCCAATAAAGACAGACTAGTTGGTAGCAAAGTAAGTTGGTCAACATTAAAGGAATACCACATGTTTTGGGGGGATTGGATCATCGGTCAGCTTCCACATTAAAGGTACCCAATGTAGTTACCCTTGTAAACATGCTCAGTTTTGTTTAGTTTTGTTTGTTTTCAGTCAGAATTTTCCACCAAAACATGTTGTGTGCGTCTTTGAGGCCCGAGAAACATGTTAAATGAATTTCAGAAGACATTTACAAATCATTGTTTTGGAAAATTTTGAAAGCTGCGTTGTTTACATCACCATGTGTATTATTTCATTCCTGTGCTCATGGTTTGCTGGAAGAACATTTGATACAGACAATACAGGGGCTCGGTTTTCCTATGAGCACCACTAGTGTTCACAAACTACACTGAGTATCTTTTAGTAATTAGAAGACAGACACCAAAATCATCCATGTATCAGCAGTAGATTGTTTGCACCAGTATTCCATATTAACTCTTCAGTGTATACTATGTTGAGTGCTTTTGGATGATTTTGACGTGTGTTATTGTCACATAAGAGGTAAACCGACCAAGGGCAAATCTCCCAAAGCCTCTCTCTTTCAAGACAATGTTGTAATACGACTGGTTTGTTATGCACCCTGATTTATAACAAACCAGGAATCTCTGTGTTTCACCACACTTTCCTAGTCAGCTCTACTGTTGACAATGGACTGTTTGTTACGCGATCTGGAAAGCCAGGGTAGTTACACCAGCCTGTCTGTGTTCACAAAAGGACAAATCCTGACACTGACTCAACTAGACAGATATTCTTTGGTTCCAAGAAATTATTAGCTGTTGTCTTTCTGAACCAAAGAGTGATAATTTCATCAACTATGAAATGGTCCTGATCAAAGTAACAGAGCCGCTTTCCTCCCTCACATCCATGTGGGTTTCTAAAGGAGAGACAGATCAGCCCAGGAGACTGGAAACGCAGTAACCTGGAATAGAGCTAATAATAAAAGTGACCACTGTGGTCTGGCGGGCTGTAATAAAGCCTGTAACTACCAGGGTTGTGTGTGTGGGATGGGAAAGGCAGAATTATTTTTTGGCACATTTGCATAAAATTGAATTCGCAGTTTTATTATAAATTAGTGTCCCATCCTGTATGAGAGTAAGTAAATGAGGAGAGAGGCAAAACAGCAGCAGAGTTACAGTCCCAGTAAGCTGTATTGCAGACCAGACTTGCTGCTCATATTTCATTCAAGCTTTAAATCCCAAGGGTTTTTTGGGCAAAGTACCTTCATGGTTGCATTTTGACCCTAAAGGTGTTAGTGTTTTGCCGTTTACGCTCTACCAAAACAATGACCTCATCTGAAGTGGTCGTTTCTGTTACCCCTTTCCCTGCTATGATGGTTAGAGTATCAAGTTTGAATATTTTTCCATATGCTCCCTCTGTCATGTGCCAAAGTGGCCTTTTACACCCTACTAACAAGCCACCACCACATCTTTGTTGATAGAGAGTGTGGCATGATGGGAAACATTCATCCTGGTGGTTGTGTTTCCCATGTCGCTGCCATTTCTGGCTCAAAAATAAGCACTTTAATTTTCTAAGAAACAAACATGAGTATTTGGTAACAGTTGGGGATAAACTGCGGACTCTCCTTGTGCCTGCCTGGGCATACAAGTGAGTGATCGGGTTGAAAACAAACAGAAGGGACCAGTGGTATCTCAAATAGGCCATCTTTCTCTAATCAGTTTACCAAAAGCAAACATCAAACACAGGCTCTTGGCTTTGAATCAGGGTGAGGCAGAGCAGATGATTGCTTTATCAGCTGGAATTCGCAGATATCTTTGTCTGTGTGAGTGACTAGCTGTAAGAGCTCAGCCGGCGCAAACAGCTGGTGGGAGCAACAGCAGCGTCAGATATGAGTCAAGCTCACGGACAAAAGGCAGAATACACATGCACACAAAAAAGCCAACACCCTTTTTTTTTCTTGTACTATTTCTGTGCCCTCATGATGTCATCAGGTGTCATACGGATTGTCTGCAGACTGACTGTTAGACGTATTTTCTTCAATCCAAGTATGGCAGAATCATTCATGTCATGACTGCCCTGATGTGAATACATTTTGTGTTAAAGGCAGAGGCATGTTTTGAGGACCCTTTGAGGACCTTAACTTATCATCGTGAGATCTGCCTTGTAGCCCCTCCAACCCCCCACTTCGCCACGGTGTTATTTTCTTGAGCACCTCCTGCCATTCTGCCTTATCGCTGCAAGATTGCTATCCAGAGGCCCCCGTCTCACTCTGACGTCTTTTTAGGCTGTCCTGTTGCAGCGTGGCAGGGCACTGGGTACAGACTGATTACCATCGCAGCACGGGGGAAAGGCTCCAGGTAGGGTCCCCATCACACCCAGATCAGTGGGTGGCGCTGATAAGAGCAGTCAACAGGTTTCGCTCTGCCCCAACTTGGTCACTGAGCTCCTCTGTCCCAACTCCGTCTCTCTCTTTGCACAGAACCTTCCCCCAGCGCAGTGATCCAGAAAGAACCAAGATCCAGGCAGACAAGACACACACAGACGCAAGCATGATTTGACAAACACACATCAGATTAAACCGTATGATTGGTCCCAGGCTGTGCGCCTTTCTCCTCTTGCACATTGACTTTCTCAGTTCTCAGCCAGTTCTTTTTGCTTTGCCATAAGTGACTTTGTTCCAAGGCTCAGCCTGTAGAAACTTGTTTATCCAGGCCAGTATAGTATTTTAAGTTGAAGTTTTTGTCATTTATGAGAGGATATTAATCTTTGTTAACAGATATCAACTGCTTTTAAAAACAGGCAAACAATGCAAGCCAGTCCATTTGGTTATGCATACATCTTTCTGCTACGTGTAATGCTGTACAATGTTCTGCCTTTCTTGAGTTGATTATTATTTCCTGGGAGGGAGAGTGTATTCCTAGATTAGTCTTACTTTTTGGCTAATTAAAGGATGTTTTGAGTTTTTTCTGAGTCACCATGGGCAGTGAGGCACTTAATCAGCTCTGTCAATAAAGGAAACTCCCTTTTCCTGCAAGGATACTGAGCGCTACAGTGTAAGCTCTGCCTGCAGTGGGACTGCTTGTTACATTGCTGGGCACAATATTTGACCAGGGGCTGTGCAGTTATGAAAGTATTGCATTACAGCACTGATGCGCTGTGTTTATGAAGCACAGGGAAAACTATGTGTAATTTACGCTGGTCTGAAAGGTCATGAAATTGCAATCGCATGCTCAATACAGGCCAAATGCTTGGAATCGCCCACTGCAATTAAAGTCTCTCCGCCTTACAGTGTGCTCTAAATCTGGGCATGTGGTATATCGGCACACTAAGTAAAATGATTGTTTATTTTATCAGTTCAGATTTCCTTCCAGTTGAGATTGTATTTGTTGTTTGCTATGATTTGGAGATGTACGCTGGAGATGTGCTTCTTATTTTTTTTTTTTTATTTTAACAAGCATATTTCCATTGTTTACACACGCTGCAACCGGTAATGGTATGTTCTCTGACTGGCCTCGCTTCGCCTGCTACAGCTGTCGTCCCCTGTGTGGAGTTTTATTTCAGTAACGTGATAGGTCTAGACAAGTTTCCATAACTCCTCCATCCCTGGTCACTGGCAAATGTGGCCCTTAACTGTAATGGACACTGGACCCCCAAATCCCTGTACCAGCCTCCTCATAATCAATCAGGCTTGCCCCCTCCACAGTAGACCCTCTCTCCAGGCTCCTCTGAAGGTAGCTGCACCAGGGGCAACTCAGCGCCACCTGATCCTTTTGCGAGCACAATTAGACTTACTTTGATGCCTGCTGTTTTGCAGCCTGACTCTCCACACCCAGCCTGTTGCTTTGGTCTGTTGCTGTAGGCACCGCAACGCTGCCCTGTTGCCACGGCAATGCCCCAAACCTCATGACAGCAAGCCTGTGGGCAGAGACGCACTCCAGCTGCTGTTGAGCCTTGCACATCACTCACACATGTGCAACTCGGCTCGGGCCAGAAGCTGATATAGACTGGAATGTCGTTATTTACTCACAGAATGATTTATAATAATGGATGCCGTAATAATAATCGTGGCTGTTTTCCCTTTTTCACTCTCTGTGCCTATTTTGCCGTTCGTCTCCCCACAAATCTGTTTATGCCTGTGTTTTCAGGTGACTCACGTCTTCTGGAAATGTTTCTGTCTGGGTCTAAAATTCCTCATCTTTTACAACGCTCTCTCTCTCGCTCATTCTCCTCCTGCCTCTCTCTCCCCTCTCGCAAAGCCAGGGCCTCAAAGCCAGGCCAGGTATGATTATATCTTGGTTGTTGTTATTCTCAGCGGAGCGATGCACAGGCTTTTTCCAGAGTCTGGACGGAGGGGGAGGCAAATATGCAAAAAAGAGTACAGAGAGTGAGTGAGCAGAGAGAGCAGTGAGACGTACTGATGTGTTTGTTTGGAGCACCAGACAGTTTGCCTCATAGATAAGTGTTCAGTAATTTCTTCCATTTGCCTCCCTCAAAGGGCCTTTTTAATGATTTTTGCAGCACTTTTATGGATGACCTCACTAAACACTCTGTTTTTTTGCTGCTCTTCTGCATAACTTTGATCTATGGAAGACTGATTATTTGTCTTTCACACTGTCTGTGTCTCATTATTGTTTTCTGGCCTCATATAGAATCATAGACGCAGAGTATTTGTCACAAACTATACAATACATAAACAGGCCACTTTCCTTAGTGGAACTCTTCTCTGCTGAGGTAGACTGGAGTATAGTCTTGAGGTGACTCAATGAAGCATTAAATATGTGTGTATGTGTGTGTATACATTCATATCTTGTCCTACTCACAGTGTATGAAAACACTAAAAGTGTAGGCAAGGCAAATATGGGAAATATGGCATGGATGAAAGGCGATTTTTTTTCTTTTCAGTATTTAGTCTGGTCCAGTATCCATAACAGACCAGCTGCTACGTAAATGGTTTACTTTGTCCATATACAAAGCAGTCCAAATGAATATGCTATTGTCTAAATGTATATTGCTAATAGTTACTGTTTTGAAATCAAGACTGTAACCGTTTCATCAATGCACCAGAAAGGTGTCCTTTAATGATAAGGATCTCAGTGTTGATGACACACACAACCCTAACCAATTGATATGAATTTTATCTCTAAGTTTTCATGGCTTTTAACTAATCTAAATACTGCTGATATGGACCTGTCAACCTTAACATTACAATTAGGAACCATATGCGTTCTCATTTTTCACAGTTGCCAGTTGCGAGTATAGATAGCTCTTCTTATTACCAAATTAAATGTAAGCATGCTACCTGAATAGATAAGGCCGGTATTTTCACAAGCCATGTCTGATTAAGTTAGGGACTGTATAATGATATAATGTGACTCAAACACAGGTCCTTGTGGCTTGAATTAGCGATTTATATGCTTTTACCACTCACACAGGATTGAGCTAATATAATTAGTCTGGGAATACACTCAAAGAGAGAGATCAGAGGGGAAGAAGCTAAAATAAGTGCGTCAAACAGACAGCCATACCCTCTTGGGTATAAATTTTCATCAAAGCTTGCAGTGTTAGAATATTATAGAATTTCCACTCTACTTTAAAGTAAGGTTGTGTAATTTCCATGCTTGCCCTCAGGTAACCCTCAGTCAGTCAGATAGAGAATCATCTAAAATTTGATAGTGGTGAGGTTACGCTTATTTGTCAAGATGATGAAGGGCTGATTCCCCACTAAGTTTGAGGTGAGTTTGGATTCAGTGTCTGCCCAGGCCGTAAATCACCTGGCTAGATTTGGTCCAGTGGGTCCAGACAGAGCTAACACAGGAGACAAGAATACAAGAGTTTAGGCCCCAAAGGAGCGAGTTTGTTCTCCCCATTTCACTAACAGACTGTGAAAATCTATTTTAATGGCAGCCTGAGAACCAAAGGCATAGTTGCATGCTGTGGAGATGGTAACAGAGGCCCGCCACTTGCTTTTTTCTTGGCTAACAAAGACCCCAGTGTGCAAAAGTTCAGATCCCGCTGAGACAACATATCAGAGCTGAGCAAGTGCCTTTTAGGGAGAAACAGCATGCTGTCTTTGTGAGTTTATCAGCACAGTGAGTGCATAAACAACCAGAAAGCCCGATAAAGAACAACATTCTGCAACATTAGAGCTCTGTAATTACGCTATGGTAGTAATTGTGTAGCCCACAGTGTTTTGATAATATTGAGTGAACTTGAACAAATTTGCTTTGATATTTGCATAATGTAGCTGTGTGAAATGTTATGATGTACAGTGGTTGATCCTGTGGTGACTGGTGAATTTTCTCTGTGACGTTGCCCTGATTTCTACCTCAATGTTCCAATACTGTTTTACCCAGTGTGCTGTTGTTGCACTAGGTATTGATGGCTCCAATTCTCTGTTTGTTTCTGTATGGTCGTCATGCTAGGTGGAGCTGCATCTGAAGCCCATCCAGTCTTTGCTGCTTCACCAGAAGCCACTGGTCTTCATTCTCAACTCCCCGCAACCACTGATCTGGAAGATCAAGACAGAGAAGCTGGCCCAGGGCATCAAACATACCTTTCATGTGAGTCCAACATCACAAAGTCTCTTCAAATCCAACTTCCTAACACGGTGTATTCATTTCCTCACAGACTAAACTGCATTTCCATTTCAGCTGCCTACTTCTCTCAATAAAGTATTAAAGGGACTCTTAATTTGCATAGGAGGTCTTAACATCCCCTTTGGGAGGGTTCCCATGATCTGTTCTGGACAACATGCACACATAGTCTGTGCACAACAACCACAGTCACCCATGTGCATTGTGGTGAGACGTTAATCTTTGTATACTTGTGCTTAATGCTTAATTGGTGATTAGTGGTGTAGCCACGGCTGTAGACCTGTTTTAATACTGTGCAGATGTATGCTTTCCTTTCCCTTTGGTAGTACGCAATAATTATTGTTTACAATGATGAAAATACTACAATAGCTCTAAGATATTTTTGCAATACATCTGTGATTAGTAGGGAAATTTTTGGATTATGCCGAGGGATTAGATAAGCAATTGTGTTAGTGTCATTATTTGATTTTCATGTTTACTTATGTGCGTCTATTTTGCCAAACTCAAAGCTGTACCGGTCCTTAAGTGTGATGGTGCTTTGTTGACACTGCACTCACTAACAAAATAATTGCTTTTCAGTGGTGCTGTTAAACACTGCAGGGCCATATCCCCGCTGCCCCCCTCCCTCCTCTAAACAGTCCCTCTGATGGCTTGGCAGCTGTTCAGTTTAGCCTGGGTGTATCCTCACATCATGAAAACCCTAACCTGAATCATATGAGGTAGCCTTATATGCTGAATGCTCCAGCAGGTCATAGTGAGGGATTTGATCTAACCTTTTACCCACTGATACTTTCTCGAAGCCAGAAGAGCATCAAAAATTGGTTTGTAAATACTTTGTACTGTACATTAACAGAGGCAGTTGGTATCCAATAATGCTTGATTCAAAAAGCGTTCCTTATTACTGATTCATAGCTGTCAGCTGCGTCAAAATAGCCACGCAGACTTTGGTTAGGATCACGGTACATATGAGAGGGGCAAGGGCAGACCTTTTGGTGGTGGGTCTCAGAGTAGTGGGAGCCAGGCCCCCTGGAGAGCCATCCGTATTTAGTAAGGGGACTAGGGGACCTTGCTGGGAAACTTAATGAAAAACTTAAAAATGGACTTCTTCAGTTCTCTTGGTCTAAACCTGTATATCACATGAGAAAATCATAGCGAAATGAGAGCAAGGGGCCTCAGCCGTAGCTTAACTAAACCATGCTGCTATGAAAAACGTTAACCTTGCCCTTATATGCTCTGAAGGCTTTTCTGTATCTCTGGGTTCTCAGAAGTAATCATTTCCAATTGTATGTTAACACCACAGCATTCTGCAAGAATGCAGCATCAGGTACTCAGATTATTTCCATATGTGGTCAAGTGTTTTCTTGCTTTTTCCGCACACACAAATCACTTGGCCACGAAAGCCTATGTGACACGGAGATGAACGTAGATGGATCCTAAATCCGTGCACTGTGCACAGGCTGATGTCAGGGCCCAGGCATGTAAACATGCACACATATGCACAGGCACACAGATAGACAGATGTGCACACATGCACACACTCTTGCACTCAGGTATGTTACATTAACAACTTTGTGTCCAACTTCAATATTCTCCATGGCCCAACCCTTCTGACTTTTACAACATCCAGAGTTTATTAATATTCCTCATCTAGCTCACTAGAAATGTCATCTTTCTGAGGCTCAGCTGTAATGTGAACTTTCTCATCACAGAGACCTGTAATTTGACAAGTAAACAGTTGACATGTTCTCCCCCGCAAATGATGAAGAGTTGTAGTGAGGCAATAAATAGAGAAATACATTACCTCATGCTTCTTGATTGCATGCAGCAGGGTGAGGTAATAGGAAACCCATAAACCAATCATTCCACAGCTTTTCATCAAAATATGATCAGTGGTGTCCATGATATTGTGCATGGCTTACAGTTAATCAAATGCTGCATCACCCTCCTATGGTCTGTTAGTGCAATTTTGAAAATGGAACATCTTTTCCCTAAATTTCACCAAAATCCAATCAGCAACATTTAATATATTTTGTGTTACACAAAGACATGTAATCAAATGTTGCTTCCCCCTTGAAGACATGAGGCCTGAGTACCACGAACACCATTATAAATGTGTTATTTCCTGTACTAAGTGGAAATGTTCTCATGTCAGGGAGAAAAAAAACGGATGTATTTCATGTAGATGAATGTGCATTTGGCCTGTTTGTATTTTTTCAAGCTGCAATAAAGTGGAGCTAGCGCAGTGGGTGTCTCTGAGGAGACCAGGATGTCAGCATCACAGTAAATGCCTCCCCTTGTCATGGGTGGCAGACAGAAAACAGCTGACAGCAGTCATGAAGGCGTATAATACAAAGTTGTTGCTCTGTATTTAATGGTGTAAGATATGAGATATGACATGGGACATTGCGCCTCTTTTCCCAGAGCAAAAGGGAGGGCCTTAATTCGTGACAGATTTGCTTTTTCCGTAATCTTACTACTTTTTCAGATGTTCATTTGAAAAAGTGCCTGTTCTGACTTTTTTTCTTAAATGTTAGACACATTTTTTATTCGCCGAATGTGCATCATCAGATCATCTGTAACTACACATGCACAGCCATTCATGTGCGTGGTGCAAAAATAAATTTACTCAAGCAGGCCGACAAAGCTGAGCCAGAAACACTGCGGGAGTCCCTCCTGACTTATGTGTTTGGTGTTTTGATTGACAGCCCTGAGCTTTCTGGCAGCACACACTGCTAGCATATTTTATCAGTGTGCCTGGCTGCACATGGCCACAACCCAGGCAAGTCCCAGGCGCTGCTGCTCTTCTCAGGTTCTCTCCACAATGACACCTCCTTAACATGCCACCACAGAGCTCAAATACCGCACAACATCCCGCTGAAAGAAAAGATAACCAGCCTCCCACTTCACTGTTAAGATTCCCTCTGTCTGTTCTCACTCTGCTTGAATGGATAGCGATTATCTGTCAACCGTGTATCACACGAATAACAGTCCCTCAGCCTCCATGGAGCCACATTTAAAAAGTATTTACATTGATTTGAAAAATACTAAAATTGTAGTGCCTTCATAACTTAGCGAGCCAAATCCATTCTTCTCAGATAGAGGTAAGAACTGAGAAGATGCTGTGGAGAGAGTATAAAGTAACAGAGTCAAGAGGAATGGTTTGTGGGTCTTAACACTTAGGAACAGAAACCCGCTGCCAGACCTCCCTCACTCTGGCTTTCCATAGGAGAGGCTATTTCCTGGGGCTAATTGGACCCTGAATCAGGCCTGCCAGTCCTTGTTTCCTGGTCCCAATGCTCTGGGCTCCATGGACACAGATGGGCTGCCTGGAAAAGCTTCAGAGATGTTGAGCACACTGTTGCTGTTGGCCACTGGACCCTCCTGGCTTTTAAAATGCCAGAATCCAGATTTTTGTTGTAAAACATGCTCTCTGCAGTTCTCTCTGTCAATCAGCAGCAGGCATGAAACAGCCCGGGTTTTAAATGACATGAAGTATGAACATGCAAATGGAGCCAAATTTTATTTCACCAAGGGACAGTTAAAAGTGAGGCAGATGTCTCTAGAGTGTGCAGAGAGTGTAGGCTTCATGGCTAAACATGCGTGTCTTTTTGGAGGGTGATGTGGGGGGATTTATCTTTGTTTGAAAAGATTAATCTGGAACACATTTCATATGACTCTTGATGGAGCGATATTTTAAAGTTGAGCAGATGGCATGTGCTGCCCTTTCTTTGTTTACCAAGTTGGGCCTTTGCTCTCCTTCATTTATGTTATTAGTTAAAGTTGTAGTCTGAGCCCCTTCATTCACACACACATGCGCACTGGGCCTCCCTCACTGAGATTGTTAATTGAAACCATGGGTAGCCACTATTGGTTTTTATTTGGAGACAGGAATGGCAGAGGAACGCTCCAGAGCGGCGCTGAGACAGATGGTATTGTTTTCTACACAACAGAGCTCGCCAGTTCACAGGAACACACGCATGTCTGCAGCCTGCAGCCTGATTAGCTCTCCATACCTCATCAAGAGAGAGAAGATGAAATCAGCCACGAAAGCATTTATCACATTCGTAGCACCCGGGACTCATTGCATGCTCGTATCATCTATCAGCCCTCTCTTCACTGTCCATCACCCTCCTCTGTTTGCAACACCTCCTCCTCTCCAAACAGCCTTTGTGATTTTCCAGGCTCAGGGTGTTGCTCAATGAGCGCAGTGGAAGACTGCAGCTCTGTGATAATTGATATAAAACATTTGGCATCCTGTCTACTCAGTACTGCACATATGGCTGTAATAGATTGGTGTTCACAGGCAGAAAGGTCATGAAATATACTTTTAAATGTTTTGGACTACACAGGCTACTCAGTACTGGCAGAAGTTTATGTGCTTTATTCGCCTTGTAGAATGAGAGTGACAGTACATTAGAATAGTACTATAAACAGATACCATGTTGAACTAATATTGATTATTTTTATATTAGTGAAGTCAAGTGTTATGAAGGTGGATGATTTGCTACAGTAGCATGCCTTCCTGCAAATATAAGGAACATGGGTGCATGAGTTTCAGTCTTCATGTTGTGCTGTTGCCAACTTCTCCACTATGTTCTTTGTTTTTTCTCAACTGCCAACTGTGAAAAATATCCCAGAACTGTGAGTAACATCTAATTTTCATATATTTCAAGTTCAGGGCACATTACAAATTCAAAATGGCACCACAGTCTACATTAAATATAACGAGACTCTGTTTTTTGGCAGGTAAATCAATAGACTGTTAAACAAGAGATGAGCTCTATTTGCATGTAGAGAGGTTATGCTTTATTTGGCAAAGGGTTTTTATTCACAGCTCTGTAGAACTGGATCCAGATAGACACAAGACCTCAAGTGCAAGCATTGGTTGGTCATGAGGCCAACATGAAACCAACCCAGAAATAATTTCTGTCCAGGGTTGCTTGATACTAGAACATAGATTGAGACGTTTTATCAAAGACCCTCACAGTGGCCAACTCAGTGTTTGGCTTTATGAGAAAGGATTGAGCCTAAAGGTACCAATAACTTAAAATGGTTATTTTAACTGTTAAACTTGGAAATAAAGAATTCGGTATTGGATTATTGCTTTGCGCTAGTTTATTTTTAAATGATTTTGCAACACTATTCCTTTGAACTGTGGTTGATATGGTTTTTCTGCACTTGGGGAGTAGACAAGTAATAAAAAGTAACACTTTTAAAAGTCTTTTTTGATAGCTTGTGTTTTCTTGTAAAATGGGAAACTGTTGGATATTTATTTTAGTGGTTATTTATTTTCAAAACTCAAAGCCCATGACAGTAATCGCTCTTTGTTTTTCAGCATTTCAAGTCTTTTTTTTTCTCCTTTTTTTCTGTCATCTGGGCTTGCACAGGGAGGGAGGGAGAAAGGCGGAGAGAGAGAGAGAGAGAGAGTTTGTAAAAGACCAGAGTGGGTCCCATACTTCCCCATTTCAAATTCCTGAGGTTTCCAGCACTCTGGAAGGCCTGGAGCTAATTTGGCTTTCAGGCTTTCCCCTCTAATTCTTTGCGACTAATTACAGTCATATTCCCGCAATTAAATTGATAAACCCTGCTGAGCTTGGCAAGGTTAGTGAAGAAACCCCAGCCCCCTCCTCACTTGCTGAGGGCGCCGCCAGTCCTTTTTGCTACGGTGAAGCACGGCACACCATCTTTCTCCATTCTTCTTCTACCGTGCCTTCTTGCCGTAGTAAACACCGCTAAAAATAAAAATCTACGTTGACCTGAATTCTTCGACAGAGTCTGTCTCCTAGGCCTCAGTATTTATTGCCTCTGGTGACAATGCCAGGAACATTGAGTGGAGCGTCCAGAGGTCAGACAGATGTTGCGTATGAAGCAAGCAGGGATTTGAAAAGTTATGTCTGAAAAATCCAAACACCCCAAAGGGACGTTTTTGTATTATCACTAAAGTATGATTGCAATTTAGGGACAACTTCATAACGTCACCGCAAAGAAGCCCTGAAAAGGTCTTACATGTTCCTCTTGGATTCATCAAGTGGATTTGTCGATTTAATGTTTTAATTGGGCCTGCCAGCACTGTCTCAGCTAAACCCTCGTGCATACAGATTGGATACCTTGGGAGTAAGAAAAACAAGCATGGAAATATAATGAGGTAGGTCGTCTAGACTGTGTGCTTGGACTCATTTGGTTGTTCGGTAAGATTTTCAGCACATGTGAATGTTTATCTCTCTGAAATGAAGCATATGGGCTGAGCTCCATTAAGTGCCAAAGGGGTGGTCCCTCCTACATACGCCAAGCCCAGTCTCCCTGTCAAAAAAACTAATCAGCACTTCGTTGCCCTCGTCACATTGTAAACCTCTCCCTACTTTCTTTTTTTGTCACTGTTTACATTTTACAGCTGGATTTTGAGCTCTGCCACCCCTGATAGAGCAAGTCAGTCACCAGTAGTGTCACTTCAGTATTCAGTGATCTTGAGAATTGCGTGGACTGTGGAGTCCACATTTGTTTTTAGTCATTAAGTCACAGTAATTCAGTCACAGTAATTCACAATGCTTTCATGCATGCTTTAACACAAATAACCAAGAAAGTACAATGAAAGCTTGAAAGCTCAGTGAAATAAAAGCAACTGCAACAGCTTTTTTTTTAGACAGCAATAATAAGTTAATAGGCAAAATAATAACAACAGGACAATAAAATATTAAGTTGCTTAGCTGAAAAGGATGAAGAGAAGAGACATTTTCTTGAACTACAGGCTGGTCATGGCTTGTCATGTTAGGCTTTCTTCAATGTAAACAAAACCAAGCTTTATATATTTAGTGCCATACTTGCGTTTGACCATGTTGTGAAGCCAGCTGGCAACTCCTCTGTCTGTGAAGCTAGTCTTGTTGCAGTGGGAAACAGTAGTTCAAAATAAAATTTTGTTTTGTTTGACAAATTGGACCCACACCTCCACGGTTCACTCAGAATCAACCTGTGGTCCACTTTTGGGCCACGACCCGCCAGTTGAGAGCCACTGTCTTAGCAATCATCCAATGGCAAATGCAAGACTCTGGATATACTCAAAATTGAATGCTATAGTGGTTTGGCTCCTGAACATTACCATGTGCCTTCAATGTCTGTGTGTGTCTGGGTGTTTACATTTCATGTGTGTGTGTGTGTGTGTGTGTGTGTGTGTGTGTGTGTGTGTTTACCTATTGGTCTGTCTCTCTGACAGTTTGTCCTTCTTTCTTTGTATAATATATGGGTCTTCTGTTATGCCAGAAAGCTGTATCTGCAGCCATTTTGAAAACAGTCCTGCACATTTGTGATGACACACTGTAACACAGCCCACTGTATAAACACTAGAAACCAGACACCTAATTGTGTAAGAAGAACATGTGTGAAAATACGTCGAGCGTATTTGTAGAAGCCTTGGAATAACGGTTGGGACGGAGTGCGAGTGATTGGTTTCAGCGATGTTTAGATAGTGGGTTTAATTTTGGAAAGTCTAGTCCTTTTTTCTGTCTGCCTGCAGCCTCTTCATTTTACTATCTCAGATTTCTCCTGTAAAACATAGATGAGCCGATCAATACAGAGTTGAGTTTTATGTGCGTACCGTTATCAACAAAGAAGTCATTGTAAGAAGAGGTCTTGAGAAGTCATACTATAAGTTAAAAAAATGCTATAAATCATTTGTGTTTATACTGAGATGCCAACCCACTGCTGCTCCCTTTCTCACATTTTACACTTCAGTAACTCACTTTGAGGCTAAACATCATTAAAAGCTGGATGACAGACTGATGTAGATGCCCAAGTATCTCCTTGAGATATTTAAGAATTTCACTCCATGCGTACAGTTTACTTTCACGTTGTCCGTGGAACTGAAATAACAACTTATCACAGCGATCCTGTTATCTTTTAACACTCCTATGTTTCTCCTCCTCAAGGTATCCGAGGGCTCAGAGGTTCACTTTCAGCCGGGAAACTTCTGCCTCACCTGCCAGATCCAGGAAGAGACCCTCCCCCATGGCAATGAGCACCTCCTCAACTGGGCCCAGAAGAAGTACAGAGCAGTCACCTCTTTCTCTGAGCTCAGGATGACTCAAGACATCTACATCAAAGTCGGAGAAGGTGCGTACTGGAGAGAATTCCCAAACATAGCTCTGGGCCCCAAGGCACGCCTCCCCATTCCCGCTGAGCTCCCTTAACTTTATTTGTAGCTTTTGCATTCAATCTCTGCTGAGGGGTTTGCACCTACTGCCCCAATAAATATATATATATATATTGTTTTAAATAGGCATTTTCCTTTTCACTAAACACTACTTAGGAGGCTGCCTACAGTAATGGTAATGGTAATTCTCAGTGGTGACTTACAGCCTCAGGAGTTACTGAGCACTGGAGAAATAAAGCAGCCTCAGTGCATGGGCTGTATATTTTGACTCTCAGTTGCTAAATTCCAAACAATTTAGGACAGTAACATGCACTACATGATTGTGTTCAGTTGAGGAATAAATACTTTATCTTCTTGTCCTTTTTAAAGGTACAATTTGTTATATTTCTCTTTGCACAAAATGAGCATGCTCCTGATCAGTGCCAGTAGGCCCACTTCAAGTTCAAAGGCTGCTGGGATTTCAAGATCTAAAAGCAGTCAAGCCAGGCCGGTGTCTGTGTTTTGGTTGAAAACGTACACACTTTCATGTGCAACGTCGCAACAGTCGTCCAAGAAGGTTATCTCAGTCGCTTCTGAGCAGGTGCGTCTTGTCCTCGCTGGCCACCGTTCCTGTTGACATGGAGAGCAAGAGGTCAGTGAGGGCACAAATGTTTGAATGTTGATGCGCTTCGCCTTGCAATTGTTTTGAAATTACATAGTGATCCTTTAAGACCTGACGCCATGCTGTATGGTGTGCCGGACATTATTTCATCATGGTGGCATCGTTTTGTCTGTGTGAAAATAATATACAGGATAGAAATTTAATACTTGCATCGCAGGATGGGATCTAATTAGGTTTTGGGACAACTTGTTACACATATTTCTGCATATTAATGAGGAATTTTCTTGAAATTACTATAATTCCTTAATGCTTTAAGATATGGAGATAAATATCACCCAGGTGTTATGTGAGACCAAGTATGTTGACATCCTAATATTTGCTAATTAATACATTAGTTAAGTAAATTAATGACATCAGAACCTATTAACATCAGTGGTTATGTTTAATGTTATGGCGATTATAAATGGATACCAGGCAGCTTTGTCTTTGACAACATGCCCAAATTGAAAATTATTACCAAATTTGTGAGCAAGTTTGCTGATCGCCTGTTTGTTGCTGCTGTTAGACTTGAGGCTGTCCAAGTTTTAGTTTTTGTGTGTATGCGTGTGAAGTAAGAGAGGAACAGAGATGATGGATGACTAAAATACAAAGCCAGAAAACTGATTTGAAAAAAAAAAAAAAAACTTCCCCAAAAACATTATTTAGTTAAGACTTCAATGTAGGGAATTTATTTATACACAAATCATAAGACAGACAGCCACATTATCCTACTACTGGATTCAAATCATCAGAAACTTAAGTCATTGTGTACACTATAAGATGGTCTTACTCCCTTAGATACCATTAAGATGATAGGACATTACTCCCTAAGGCCCATTTGGAAAAAAATATGTTTTTTAATATCTTGTGGAGGGCATAAATGGATTTAGCAAACGTGAGTGGAAACAAACTGTCAGAAGTGAGCTGAAGCAGACAGAGCAAGCCTTCCCAAACTCTCTTATAAGCAGAGGTAAGAGGAGAGTCTGTTTGAAGTGAAAGAAGAGGCGCAGGGGGTTTCTCTAGGGAGGCCATGATTGATCCTCAGACGTGTTTCAGCCGAGGTCTCACAATGCTTCACTCCCTCCTGGTCCGCTGTGAGGGAAACAGACAGTGCGTCCAACTTCACAATGCGTCAGCACTCAGAAAGGACATCTTGTTCTTAATGAGCATATTTCACTGCATGGAAATACTACAAAGTGAGTATTAGGAGAGGAGTAATGGCTTCTCTGCTGTCAGTGACGTGTGCTTCATGTTCTCGGTCGTTATTGAGAACAGAGTAGTTGCTTAGCCTTCAAGCATTTGGCCTATGTCATTAGGGCCTGTGGTTTGGCAAAAGCCCAGGGTGCCATGTTTACCTCAAGCAGAGAGCTGCAGATTTCCAGTCCCTCTCCTCTTCGATAGTGTTTCATGAGGATGGACAGTTTTCCACTTTGCTTCCTAACCAGGCCCGTACTCAGGCTCTCTCCTCAGCTCTTTAAAGTGCCACGAGGCTTCCGGAGAGGAAGGTGCCAACGCTTTAGTTTACACTTTGCTAACTCCTCTGTCCAAGACTCTGTTTGCCAAATAAGGAAGCATCTGTCTTGTGTTTTCTCTGTGTGCGCAGAGGGGGCCTAACTTTTCTGTTTTGTAAAAGACAAGCAACTCTGTCGGCTCTTTATGAATGTTTAAGTAAAAATATTTGTCAAATCTAAAACAATTGTGATAGTGAGGAAAACTACTGGAAGGATTGATTAAATGTATTTATGAATTACTGTCGTTTTATTGTTGAAGCAGTCTGACAAAATACTGGGCTTGGTTTTCCCACGTCAAATGAATACAGATATTTTCCTGTTGATGGGAAGACCAGTCATGCCACCCTGAGCACGTCCAGTCTCGTCTGATCTCGTCAAGCCTTGGAGGCTACACAGGGCTGTGCCTGATTAGTACTTGGATGGAAGACATTGGGAATACCGTGTGCTGGAAGCTGCTGCGGCTGTGTAATGCGTAAAGAGACCATCCTTCATCTGGAAAAAGCAGGTCGAAGACGTTGTGTTAGCAAGCACCCACCCAGCTGAAGTATCCTTGACCAGGACATTGGATACCTACCAGCTCCAGGGGTGCTGTTTTATAGTAGACCCCCTATGCCCCAACATACCCATGGAGGGGAACCAGCTAGTATCCCTTTTCAACTGTAAAAACCTAGCAGATCATGCTGTGCCATGAAACCTACATTACGGGTTCTGGAATTGTTTTCAGGGGTTACGAAGCAGTTCCAGATAAAGTTCCCATAACCTAATTTTGGCTCTGCTTGGGGTGTGACACTAAAATTTGAGTACCGGGAACTTTTAGGAGGAGCTAGCAGTGTTGTTCCTCAAGCACTGATGTGACGACGCTTCCATAAACATGCTATCATTGGATAGCTACGACATAGCCAGTAAACGCAGCCATCAGCAAACAACAACCTGAGAAAAAAAACAGCAAAACAATGGAAATTGCAAATTGCACAAATGAAGAGATACATGTCCTTATCAGTATTTGGGGAGAAGAAAGTGTTCAGCAGTAGTTAAACTCGGCTATCAGAAATGAAAAAGTGTATTCAATTTTTTTTATGACACACTTCCTACCCTTCATGGTTGGCTCTTCATTCAGTGGAAATGGAAACGAAAGCCAATCGCAGAACTTCACTTGGCTCTGAGAAGCCCCGGGTTATGGAAAGTTCCAGGCTACCCTTTGTACTAAAAAGGGTCCATAAAAGACAAATATCTCCAGTGGGGGATCAATAATGTATCACAAAAAAGTAGAATGTAAATTCTTTATCTCACATTCTTTGACCATAAACTCCAACCAGTAACACAACCATCTCTCTATTTTCAGATCCTGTGTTTTCTGACACCTGCAAGATTGACAATAAGTTTCTGTCTCTGAACTACCTGGGCGGCTATGTCGAGCCACAAGCATCAAAAGGCTGCGTCCTGTCTGGACCAGACAAAGACCAAGAGGTCCACATCATTGAGCTTCAAGCCCCAAACTCTAGCAGGTAAGCAGCCAGCAACCAAACTGAAACATTACATGTTTTCACAGTTCATATTTGCGGTCAAGATGCTCTCATCGGCCTGTGTGGAGTTTGTTTTGGATAGACGTCAAGTGGGGAGGGGTTAGTACTGACCCCTCGTGTTCTTGTGAGAACTGTATCTCAGACCTGAGTCTGCAGGTTGCCAGATAATCTCCTCACTCCCCAGTGGAGTGATTACACTGTATGCTCTGAAAGTGGTAGCCGTGATGTATCTCACTATAATGCTATGTGGGTGCTATGTGGTCTGTAGTGCACATGTCCTGCCTTTTTCTGGGAATGCATCCAGGTTTTTAATCAGTTGGCCAGACACAGAAGGCATGTTAATACTGAGCATATCAAGCCATCCAAAATTCTCTCTCTCTCTCTCTCTCTCTCTCTCTTGCTATCTCTCTATAGTGCTTTCCAGGTGGATGTCATAGTGGCTCTACGGCCTTTCGAGGACGATACACTGCTGCATCGCGATGTTGTCTTGCTGCTCAAGTGTGCAAAGTCCGTCAACTGGGTGATCAAGGCCCACGACGTGACGGGCAAACTAGATGTAGTGGTAAGCGAAACAATCCGATTTTATACAGTTTTATACAGTTAACA
The DNA here is from genome assembly GCA_900302535.1 of Neoniphon sammara. Lineage (NCBI taxonomy): Eukaryota > Metazoa > Chordata > Actinopteri > Holocentriformes > Holocentridae > Neoniphon > Neoniphon sammara. Next base: position 3,563 of record OMKZ01015479.1, on the reverse strand, counting down.
TCACATACAATAATGGCGTACAAGTCATTTCACAGCTCTTGACTGTGCAGGGCAGGGCAGCGCAGATAGACAAGAATGTCATCACTTTGCACTACCGACCAAAACATTTGTCACAGTGTGCTGAATTGGCGCCCGGTTCCTGCTGCAGGAGAAGGTGGGGATAACAGGTCAGGAGGACAGAGAGAGGAACTGTGAAATTTCATCCGTACTGCTGCAGGGATTGTCATCACTTTGAAAGAGCCAGGGGCTGGGTGGCCGTGGTGGTGTGGGCACCAAATATTTTCATAGGCTGAACCTCCTGCAGTATTTTTTTTTCATAGCTCAACCTGTTTTCTATCACACATAATGGGAATTATGATCAGAGATTGCTTCAGGCAATAATTAAAACACTTATTTCTATTATGGTTCTTGATGGATACAAATAACAGATTAAGACAATCAGACAAAACAAAAAGGCTTATTGACATAGCGTAAAGGTTGTATACTTAGTCATGACTACATCTCAGTTTGCTTCATAACAACAGTCAGGACTTAATAGTTTAGTTTTAAAGCAGGTGGAGTGGAAATTGGCAACTGTCCAATAGGCATATTTGCTCTGTGGTTGGAGTTTGAAACTCTGTCTTACTGTGGTGTAAAATACCAGTGTGTTAAAACTGAAGGGGACCTCTCAACAATGCCTAACATTTACCAAACCGTGTCATCCATGCTCAGTCTGGTAACATTTGGCATTTAGTGTTTGGCAAACCCTCACGGCCCAACCATTCACTGTTGTCCTGAGTGCACCGCTCTGCTCCACGAGCCCTGTGCTGACCTCAGTGGAGGTGTGCTGGGAGCTCTGGGTTTCCTTAGTGTGTAATGCTGATACTCCTGCAAGCCGGCTGCCAGCCATGACACTGCACTTTAGCCAGGCACGGTCTGTTTGTACAGCTGCCTGTTCGCTGCTCTACAGTAAGTCAATCAGGTTGTATGAGTGTGATGCCAGAACAAAGCCTATGGAGCTTGCAGAGCAGTGCAAATACGACAATCATGCCTCTGGTGGAGATGTATTCAACAACTTTATGATCTTGATGTAAAGTCCTATATGAATATCATGAAATTAGGAAATTTAAATGTTTTTTATGCCCACTTTATATGTAGACTTCTCCTAAAATATGGCACTTTGGATCAGAAACCTAATATTTAAATTTTTTTCTGTATAAAATGTTTCATTTTTAGGACAAAGTATTACAGTTACATATCTATTATCAATACACAGATGACTCTATGAACAATATGCTGAATATGCAGGACACTGGCTAATGTGAACGTGTGGTTGTGCAAGAGCAAATGTGTTTGTATCTGTCTCTAAGCATGAGAATCAGTGGGAAAAAAAACAGCATCAGCGTTTGGGAGAATGTCAGCTATGCATATGATATGATCGAGCCTCGTAAAATGAAAGCCTCTCTACTCTTGGAAGGCAGATTGCCCACGGTGTTGCCTAAGAAACACACTAAATGTGTGGGAAATGGCTGTGAGAAAGGATTAGTCCTCCCTCACATGGGGAGGACATCTAGAAGGGAAGACCAGGGAATTAGTAAGTCTCAGGAAATCTGACACGTTTGGACTGCTAACATTGATCAAGCTCCGACAGGCCCTTTACTTCACAGTCACATTTACAGCACACTTGACTCACACTTAACAGAGACCAGTTTGCTCAGGACTGCACTTGAAATTGAATACCTGTGATGGTACCTGAACACAGATCATGTCTTACTATTTCAAGATATTAGAGCAGCGCATTTTAATTTCTGGGCACTGGTTTTTGACAGACATTATATAGTAAAACAAGGCCAACAAAACTTCAGCAGACACTGGAAGATTCTGCTGACTTTTTAAAACTGCTATGTGTGTTCTTTCTTTATAAGCATATGCCAAGTTGGATGTTAACTTTACCAAAGCCTTTTCTTATTACCTGTAAAAGAATGAATGTAACATAAATAATACATAATAAATCTTAGTTATATACACCTTTCTTAACAAGGTTACACGGTGCTTTCCAATAAAATGAAAAACAGTAAAGCACCACATTAAAATAAATAAAAAAGAATAAAACAAACTTGGCACGCAAAAGCACTCAAACCCTGTGAAGAACTGGCAGCTTGTCCTGGGTGTTTCCCTACCTCTCACCTAATGCTTGCTGAGATAGTTTACAGGCCCCATGACCCCGCTATGAGTAAGCAGGAATGGAAACTGGATGGATGGATGTGTTAAAGCAAGTTGTACAAGCATAGTCACAGGATGTTAGTCAAACACTGACATACCGAAAACACATAAGCCCCACACTACATGAAAAGGTGCTCTGTACATAGAATTTCAAAGATGATACAAAAATGAAACAGGAAAAAAAAACCTACATAATATTAAAATGGTGAAAAGGTCTATTTTTTCTAATTAAAGGAGATTTAAAAGAAGACACTGAACTGTAAAGAACAAGTTGTGCAGAATGTTTTTTTTTTGCTTAGTCAGCATTTATAATATGACTTGTAATGCATTCTTTTTCAGTCAGTTACTCAATATCATGTATACATCTGAGCTATGCCTTATATAAACTAGAGGAAATCTTTTACAAACATGGCACCATAGTGACCTCCTGTTAAATGCCAGCCCATGTCCCATTATGAGAGGGAAGGGAATTCTTCAGTCTCACTTTTCATGTCGGACTTCACATGTGGCACCTTCTCTCTTGGCCTCCCCACTCTCTAATACATTATCCTGTTTGACCAGTCAGAGAGCGCTGTGATTGTTTGTGAACTGCACGAGATTTGCAGTTGGCTCAGCCGGTTGTTGCTCTTGGTTCACAAGCACAAGGGCATTGCATTCTCCAAATAGTGCTCATCCAACAGTGCAGCTGAGAAAACAGCTCTCTTCCAAATGTATAAGAGACAGTTCATTTGCTTCCTCCAAGAACCTGAGTTTAGATGTGTAATCAGTTTTGTTTCCTTCTCGCAGACCTCTGATACTGTGAGTGTCAGTTCAAACACAGAGAGGATGATGCACGTGTCAAAAACCCCCAAGCAGCAGTTGCCCTCGGGGTCGCAGGCCTTGATCAAATGGGCCGAGGAGTATGGCTTCAGCCCAGTCATCTCTTACACCAGCACTCCTGTGGCGAACCACTTCAGCCTCCGGCTTCGAGAGCCAGGTAAACTCAACATCCTCCGTAAAACATCCTCTACACTCCTTGTTCAGTTCAAAATATAGCAGAAGTAGTGTGTTCAGTTAAACTTTGGAGAGAATGCAATATGTAAGAAATGCACATATTTTAGCAGCTTTCGTAATTTAATTAAATAGGCATCATTGATGATGAATGTAGCATATTTCACTGTCCTAATAAAGAGAATAGCGTGAAATTGTGAAATGGTTTTACAATCTTGGTCCCATGCAATTTCCATGCCAGTAAAAGCACCAGGGCTCATGTGGCTCTAACCATAGCCTGTGTGTCTTCCAGATGTGGTCGATCCTTTGGAGAGCATGTTTCCTCCAGAGCTCTCCATCCTGCGTGACTCCAGCCCGCTCCCAGATGCGGG
>OMKZ01015477.1:26158-41079 GCA_900302535.1 Neoniphon sammara | reverse complement strand
TAGACAGAAGAGAGATAACAGTGTTGTTGGAGATTAAGGGAACAAGTCTTTTTTTATAAATGTTTTGCTGCCACTGAAACACTTTGTTTCCGAAGCTGACCGACACAGTGAAGTACAGGAAGTAGAGTCCATTTTGCTAGAAGTGAGTTGTGAGTTGAAAAGACCTCCAGAGCACACACAATAAACTGCACGGTGCATTAGAGTTGCCTGTAACACTGCATTTTACTGTGCACATTAGCTCTTGGAGAGAGTGAGTGGAGGGGAGGGAAAAACAAATGCTACAATTGGCATAACAGGACACAGACTGTTGCAGATACAATAGTATGACAAGGAACAGATGAACTGGCCACAGACAAGTTCGCAGAGCACAGATATGAGTGCGCAGACATGCTAACTGTGCTTGAGTGCTTGACTGTGTGTTTGTTCACAGGTTTGGCGTGTAGGTGTGCCAGTGTAAAATGCCCATTGCCAAGAAACCACTTTGATGAAGGCTTCTAACTGCCTTGAGTAAAGCTTCACCCAATATACTCTATAGTCTGCATTGGATACAAAAGCAAACTGTGGGATACGAGGACTGAAGCGACAAGAGGCTGTAAACTGAGAAACAGAAGGTGCAGCAGAAAATGGAAAGAAAATTAAACAGAGGGACAGAAAAGGTGGAAAATGTGCTTATATGGAGAGGAGGGGTAAAGAGGACGAGTGGTGGGGGCCTGCTGCTGCTGGTAGGTGCGGCCTGCAGAAGGAGGTGGGCCTTGGAACTGGCTGATGCAGGCGGTCTCCACAGGCAATGAGGCGTCTTTGTTGGGAGCAGGAAATGAGGTTCTGTTGTGATTAAAGGGAAGGTTTCTATGGCAATGCAGAGAGCCGTGTGCACAGAGAATTTGTTGGGAGAGGAGGGGGCTAAGTGAGAGTAGAATTTCAAAGAAAACAGCCTCCTCCATTTCATCACCCCCCCTCCACCACCACCACCACTACTGCTTTTTCATAGCGCCCTTTTATCTTTGATAATCTGTTTTCATAGCCACACAGTTGAGACTGTGAGAGGATTATCTGCAGCAAAGCAAGTCATTGGTCAACCAGTCATAAATGTTTACAGAGTAGCGTTTTCACTTCCCTAATTCGCTGCTGTCAAATGCTCCACGGACAAAAACGGACAAAATCCTTTGACAAATAAGCTAATTACAACCACAAAACTGTCAGTAAAAGATTAGCACAAAGACCTGAGCGTGTTTCTTCCTTGTTTAGATACACTATACACCTTTTGCAGTCAGTGCTTAAAAAAAACAACTATGTAATATTGTGACCTTTAAAACCTAAATATAGCAACACTCTTTGTTAATTGTCTCATTGAGCTGAATGCCTTTGGTAAAAATACGTTTCTTAAAATAAGTTCTCCCATCCTGATTTTCTCTTTTGTACAGAGGAAGTTGCTCTCAGCACAAGTGAATACCATCTATGCCCAAAGGTAACACAGGCTCCAGGATGTTTAGACAAGGTGACTGAAACATATGAAACTCTGCAAGATCAAAGTTACGTTTTTCCAGGCCTGTACAGTAAAAAATACAGTCACTAATATATGCATTAATTCTGCTTCATAACAACAGACTGCACATGAGCTGGAGGAAATTTGTAGGTATGAAAATAATATGGAAATCTACCTGGTATGACTATAGAATGCTTAGACAGGTAACTGCCTCAGAGCATAGACGGAGACCATTATTAATGTTTTCTTGTAAATTAATATAAGTGCACTGAGATAACTTCTGTTATGATTTGGCGCTATATAAATAAATTGACTTGACTTGACTAATATGACAATGTAGAATTTCATAGAATGACCAAAGAAGACACTTTATTTTGGCCAAAAACAAAACATATAGCACATCCATGATTCATACAGCATACAGTACTGTACTGTTTCCATAACAAGCTTCAGAATGAGCATGAATGAGGGTGATTCATCAATTACCATCTGGAAAAAAAGAAATATTGAGTAGTCGGTCCTCAAAATACCATTAGGTAGAGAATACATGTAGAAAATAACTAAACTGTGTACAGTGAAATGTTTAAAGCTCTTCAGCCTTTTTTGGAACCAACAATCAAGGTCTTAGCAGGCTGATTAGAATTACAAAAGGTTCTGCTGCCCCCAACCTTTTTGTTTGAGCATAGCAGCGAGTATCATGTAATGAAACACTGCCAGTGAGGGAGCTTGGTTGTACTGAGACCAGATTGTATAGTCAAAGCCAGATGGAGAGTCACAGATCAAAAGGACAGCTGGTTACCAGAGTCTGAAAAGGCATCTTTATAGCTCCGAACCTAATTAGTTCCAACTAAACAAATCACAGCAAAATTATAACAGGCCATGACGATGATTCATCATAAAAGGTGACATACACACAACATAATTAGGCTGTACGTCATCATGTGTGAGAGATACAACATTTCAAGCCCGGAAATCAAGTTCTTCCCATCAGTTGAGACGCATTTCGTTCAGCTAATTCATCTATATTAGACACTGTAAGTAGGCGCTGATAATACACACTCCTTCACCTGCAAACTGGGGTGTTGCCTAGAAGATGAGGCTCTCATTTGAGCATCTCCACATTAGCTACTGAGCTCAGGCAGCCGTGTTACATCCTTAAGGCCTCCAGGGAGCGCTGTCTACTGGTAAACTGTTGACTGATCTTAGAGGCTTTGCGTCCTGCCTGCTGGACTGGACCCTCTTTCAGCAGAGCCTGTGAATCATTTCAGGAAAATCAGATGGTGTGCAAAGTATTTTTTGCTATGACCATGAAACATCAGTATAAATAGTAGCCTAAGTATGGTCTTGGCACTTTTTATTGCACTTACCCCTTTCATGATTTTTTGGCGAAGTTCTCCCTGAGAAAGAGGCCGTTCCTCTTCATCGGTGAGAGGAGACTCCTCCGTGTCATAGTCCTCCCTGAGGAGTACAATCAAAACATCACAGATATACACACACTAATAAACTCTGGTGCTGAAAGTCTTCAAACATTTGCATGCATTTGATTAAAAGTATATAAAAGTCAGAGCTGAGACAGAAAAAGACCAACCCAGTGACTGGAGGTTGGATGACAATATTCTGCTTAAGCATTTCTGGGTTTTGACCCAACAGGAACTTGGCCAGGTCTTTTGGATTGTAGTCCTTATCAATATCCTAAGGAAGAAAAATGGAGAGACATTAGATTTCAGCATAAGAATGAGTGTAATCAAAGCCTATAGAGTAAAAAGCCCAAACCACAGTCACTGACTGCTGTGAGACACACAAAACACAGAGTGCAGTACAGTCTTTTGGGCATCGGGGGCAGTGCTGAGCACTTGCTAAACAGAGCAGAACGTAGGGCGGCCACTGGGGCTAAATGCTATAAAATGATCTCTGTATTTAATTCCAAGCATTTATGAGTAACTGGACTATTATTGTCATTATTACATGGCCCAATACTTATAATGAAGACAATTTTAAGATGAAGTTAAATTGATGGTTGTAAAATGATGGAAATTTCAGAATATTTCCTCTTGCATTTAGGCTATGTGGAGTTGAATGGTTACACTACCAGGGAGAATTCTTTTTTTCTTAAATGCTTTCAGATATCATGCATCTAAGCACATAGAAATGTGTTTCTCCGTAACCACTGTCCGGTAATTTTCTTCAGCGCACAGTAAAACAAACAAACAAACAAACAAAAAAAGAGCCAGACAGGTTACTTTGGAGTTGAGGAAAGCTTGCATGGTGAGCAGCTCGTTGGTCTTCTGCTCCACCAGACCCAGGTAGGACATGATGTTGTTCTCGCTGATGCCTGCAGAGGAGCCCAGCATGTCTTCTATCACTGACCGGTCACACTCCATTTTAGAGAAGATGCTGTTCACTCCTATAGCAAAACAAGGCATCAGGGCTAAGTGGAATTCTCTGTGTGTTTCTTGTGTGTGTTATGAATATTTATAAAAAGCTTGTGTGTACTGGCTTTCTGTATGTGTGTGTAAGCATGCCGGTACATATGGGTTTGAGAAACATCAGAGGCAATACCTGTTTTAATCTGGTCCAGGATTTTGCTCTCAACGCTGGCTTGTTTTTCAAACTCCCCAGCTTGGGACTCTGTTTCTCTCAGTCTCTCATCAATGTCTCTCAGCAAAGACTGATGATCTTGCTCATGTTGTAAACCTTCCACTTGAAACTTCTCCATCTCACCCTGGGTCTACATGTGCACAAATCACAACACAAATTAGATGCTGAGCATTGACAAACTAGTTCCCCACTGGATGATTTTCTCTCCCCTTTCCCCAACTTAAGGACTCTCAAAATAACCTCTCTCCTTTGGGCTCTAAGTGTCTTGCCTTTGCACTCACTACTAGTTGCAAGTAATTTTGGCGAACTAGAAATTTGATCTTATTGTCATTCTGGAATAAGAGTGTCAGCTAAGTTTGTAAAATTAAAAAATAAGTGAAAATTAATAAGCATAGTGTCCATAGGCCTATATACTCACCTGGCTGATTTGATCCCTCAGGGCCTCAGCCTCATTGTTTTGCTCGTTCACAAAATTGAAGAGTGCAAAATTCCGGTCTTCAACTACACAGCAAAACAGCAGTGAAATACATTTTACTGCTCAGAGCTGAGTCTAATTATTCTCACAGTGATTCTTTTACATTCATTTAGCCGTAATGGGCCCCCCACAGGTAGGAAAACATAAACTGAATGAAAATTCATCATCTGGGCTTTTTTGCTCAGCCAACACAAGAAATAATAATAACTGCAACTACATCATAATCATACATCATGATACACTGTAAATATCCAATTACAACGCCCACTGGAGCTGATCCTTTGATGGCCTCAGGAATGAATGCTGGTGCTAAAAATTAAAATTACCCCACTCCTCACAACTGCAAAACTTTCTACTAGAAACACTACAAACGACATTTAAAAATTACGGTATTGAGGTAAGGATATGTGTGTGCCAGTCTGTGTTGGAGTGACTCACCCTGGATGAAACTGGTGACCAGCATGTCCAGGTTGTCCTCCCCTGTCACAGACCGAATCCTCTCAAAAACCTCCTCAAGAGTCTCCACTGACTCCTCCCCTGAGTCCATCCTCCTCTGCTCCTTCAGACCTGACACTGGGACATATCAGCATATCAGTATCATCAACACTGCATTACAATCACCACTACTATCACCTCCATCATCCTCCTTGACATTACCATCTCTGTTATGACTGCTATCACCATTGACGTTACAATTATATTTTATGAAACCCTCCTTGGTCTCACTGTCTCATATTGGATCATTTTTATTAACAGCAACAAATCTGTATACCACAGACTTTTATGGTAAATGTCCCCAATGCCTACAACTTTCGAGGGTTTCTCCTTTTTCAGTATTGCTGCTACTTGTGTTTCATCAGCTGACAAATACTGGAGTTGCTCTCTTACCAAATGACAAAGTTGACGCATTTTGTACTATTATGTTTAATTGATTTAATTTGTGTCTGTATAGTTGTTTACTTGATTTAATTTGTCTGTATAGTTGTATTGTCTGTATTATTGCTAACCTGTCGTAACATGCCTTAATCTTAAATCAGTTTGCACTTGTAATACTCTAAGTATTGTTACCTAGTCTGGTGGACCATCTTGTATTTGTTCTACCAAGTGTCTACAAAACAAAATGTCCTGGGGCATACATACACTATAAGTTGAAAATCAGTGGGATTCCTCTTCAAATAAAGATTAAACAAATTAAAATCTCCATCAGCAGTATTATAATCATGAATAACTACATAGTCACTGCTACCATTATTATGATCGTTAATATTCATCAGACACAACATGACTGCCATGCCTTACGTTGTCTGCGTCCCATCTCCTGACTTTCAACTTGGCTCGTCCTCTCACTGCACTTGGTGGTCATGAACTCTTTGAGTAACCGCTCATGTGCAATAACCCTTTCCAGTTCCTTCATCTCAGCGTTGTACTGGGCAAGGTCTTTAACTGCCTTCTCCCTCATCATGGTCATCTTGGACTGAGCTTCGACCCTAAGCCATACAGGATTATAATGTTCAACAACAAACATTGTGAAACCACATATGCTGTTTTTTTCTACATGATATGATTATGTCAAATCAAATCACCTGGCATCATATGCAGCAGTAGACAGGTTGATCATTTTCCCAATCTCCTTGCGGATTTCCTGGAGTTCCTGCAATAGATAGGAAACAGTGCAGAAATAAGAGTAGCCAAGCAATTTGTGGGAAACTGAAAACCAGTGTAAAAACTTTTTTGTGTTTTGTGTTTTGTTTTGTGTCTGGTCTCTGATGTGTCGATGCTGTGACCTCTGACCTTGTCCAGCTTGTGTTGTAGCTGCTGGAAACGGACACGCTCCACACGAAGAGTCTCCAACTCCTCTCTCAGATGGCTGTTTTTGGTCAGCTGCTCATTGAAGCAAATCAAGGCCTGCAGAGGACATAGGACACAAATAAAAAAAATTTAGTCAAAATGTAACAATGTGCATGACAATTTGTCATGTGGTAAGACACAGGCTGGTTTTGTATGCAGACGCTTCTTTCAACAACATGAAATATCTTGTCAAAGTAGTAGTGGTGATGTGTCTGATTTCCTGGCTGTGCAATGACAAGCCTTACAACTCACTCTGTGCAGTTTGTTTTCCAAAGTGCGTATGGCCTTCTGAGTCTGCCGAGCCTGAGACCTTTGTGTGTCACTGGTACTGACCTCCCCTTTTCTCCGCCCAGCCAGCTTCTTCTCTATGTCCGAGATCTGCCCACATCACAGAAACATAAAATTAGCGGTAGTAAATAGCTATCATATATATCAGATGGTTACCCACTGTTTATTTGTTTGTTTTTTTGGGCTGCATGAGTAGCAGAGTGAAAATGACTTTAACCTCTTTCTCCAGTTCCCTCTGAGACTGCTTCTCTCCCTCCAACTCCTCCTCTAGCGCATCCCTCTGCTCCAGTAAAGCACGGATCCTCTGGGTATCTTCACTGTCCTGCTGCCGGCGGGACACGTTCTCAGACACCCGGAGGCTTCGCTGCAGCTCCTCCCGCTCTCTCTGCAGTCTGTCTATCTCTTGCCTTCATCCACACAACACATAAAGAGCTGATTAGATGACACACACACATCCATATACACACAGAGAGCACTGACAACATGATGTAGGCGAAGTGCCCATTCACCGTTGTTTGCGAATCTGCTCATGGGCGTGGGTAGTGTAGGCCTGCCTATCTCCTTCCATGATCCTGAACTGTCTCTGAAGTTTGGCCATCTCTGATTCTGATTAAAGAGGACACATTATGAGCACTACAGCCTTTTCAGTTAAGTATCTAGCATAATAACAACATTCACCCTGGCAGAATATGATTTGATACTTAACACCAACTACATGACCAACATTACCTGTACCATCAATATCCATCTCGCTGGTGTCTGAATGGGCACTTGTGACTGATCTTCCCCGTGGCATGATTACATTGGGCTTTATCTCCTGAAAATAAATTAATAAATAAGTAATGTTAGACTATTTATACACAAACTATTCGTTTGCAAGGATCTATGGATTTATTGTAGGAAATGCCTGTCCTTCGAGTATAACCTAACGTTACGTTAACATAAAGTTGGTGTATGTTTCTGCGTCAACAGCTCATACAGTAAGATGCAAAGCATCACCATTGTCAGCAAGTGGCAAATGGCATTGAAAATGTCAAAAGTAGTAGCTATAGATAACAGTGCAGTATAATTTGCACGCCAAAGGTCTAGATAGTAGCGTTAACTAGCAAAGTATTATGAAACCAATGGAGCTAAGTTAATGTTTGTGAGTTAATTAAACTTTAGCTAGCTACTCATCGTTAATTAGCCTACAAATCTAACGTTACTGTTTTGCTTTACTTCTAAGTCTTGTTTTATTAATGCCACCGTCGATACGCAAATAAATTCTCTTTTTGGAACAAAGAAAAAGAAGAAACGAAAAAAAAAACAAAAACATTAACCCACCTGCTGAAACGTTTGAAAGTTCCCCTCTCTATTGTTTAACGCAGCCTGAGTTGTTAGCAACGGTTGCTAAGTGGGCATGATGGGATTGAAACCTTAAGAGGAGTGGCACAAATCCTGCAGTTAACAGCTACAAACAATGCCGATGAAAATAGTAAGTACTCAGTATGAAGTAGCGTGGCAGGTCTAAATGTTGGTAAATGATATATAACGTTATATAAATTATGAAATAATAAGCAACAGCAAACAGTGTCCCGCTCAGAGACTGTAAAAAATAGGTCCCGCTGAATACTTTTACAACGAAGGAACAATATCATTCGGATCAGAGGCTATTATGGCAAGAGAAGGAGTCATGCTCGATCAGTAGTTTGTTTCAAAACAGGTTTATTGTTATGACCTATGTACATTAATGCAAAATGTCAACAAGGCAGACGTTGCTTGAAATATAAATTGCGAGCCAGATCAGTCAGAGCCTCGGTGTCACAGATTATTGCTCTGGCTGTGGCTGTGGATTTGGCTGTGGCTCCTCCTCAGGTGTTGGTGGGGCTCCCTCCAGGAAGGTATGGAAGTGGTCAGAGGTATTGAGCTCAGGTTTCCTCAACAGCAAGTGGCATTTTGGGAAGTAGTAAGCTGACACAAGTCCCATGTTGCTGGCCAGGCTGAAAGACACATGGGTAATGACCTTGGACTTGTCATAAAAGCCAGTATAGATGGGAATAAAGATCACCCAAACTACACAGTAGATCAGGGTGGAAAAAGTAATATCCCTGGCAAGGTTATACTGTCGGACAGGCTTCACCGCCATGAAGGTGCACATGAATGATATAAGGGCCAAGGCACCATTAAACCCTTGCATTAGGGCTAATGCTAAAATGGATTTCATTGGGCATGAGAGAAAGCTCCTCACAAAATTTATATTCAGTTTGGCCAGGTATTCAGACAACAAGTCCCCAGTCTGAGCAGACCAGGTACAGATAGCACCCTGCACGCAACAGCAAGTCAGCACAAGCAACCAGCGGCCACGACCTTTTATTGTATCCAGGTGAGGGGTAGCCTTTTCGGGGAACTCCGTCACAAAGGCTATCTGTGTGAAAAGAAGGTTTCACAACATGGTTATTTGTGTACTCTATATTTTGTTCATCTGTACCACCTGTCCTTCCTCACCTGTAGTGCAGTGGCCATGATAACGGAGAGGGGCACTGTCTGGAAAATGGAGGTGAGGGGCAGCTGCATTTTGCACGTTAGGTCCCCTGGCTGTCCCAGGAAGAGCAGCAGACTGAGGCAGGCTCCCATCAGGCCAAGCAAAGCCACGATGCTCAGGGCTCCTCCAGAGGCGCTCACCATTGGGGTTCCTCGGTGCTTCATGAACACAACCCCCACTGAGCCCTGACATACCAGCAGCACCACCCCAGCCAGCATCATGACCAGGGACTCATAGTGGCCCCAGGATAAGAACTCAAAGATAGGTTTAGTGCAGTTGGTGCTGCGGATCACAGACCACTGTCCCTCAGGGCAGTTAGTGCACTCAAAGTCATCTGTGAGTCAGGAAGGACAACAGAGAGTTAGCTTTGAATAACAATCAAACCTACATTTGAATGTGGCACATTGGATCTCATCATCATTTCAAAAGTGTCAAGCATTATCATGACAGTCATGTACCATCCTTTGCCTTGAAAGTTCCTGGCTTGCAGTCAATACAGTCAAAACAACAAGAATGGAAGCCTTTGACTCTGCGCACTTGGCCTGCTTCACATGCTGCTGAGCAGGTGGACTGAGGGACCTGCAAAAGTAAGTTCAATGTAATTAGTACTCAAAGGTTTTTATTGCCAAATATACACTATTTCTCCATTGTGATTTAATCACAAAACTTGCTTTGTGCATGCAGGTGTATCAAATTGTTTTAAAAATAAAATTCTGAAATTACCTCTGAATTTGCAGTATGCCACTTGAAAAGGCTTATGTTGAGGGAAAGTTTCTCATAAAAGCTTCCAGCTTCTATGAATTTCAAATGTTTGTCTACCCAAACCCACTCGATTAAGATGTATCCTATGTTTGGGTTGCCATTACTGTCAAAAACTAAATGTTTTCCATTTATGTCTAAAGAAACATTCTTCAGTACTTGCAACAGCTGCAAAAGAAGATTTTATTCATTATTAAAAAACATTAATGTTAAAAAAAATAACTGTGATACTTTAAAACTGTCATCAGCCAACTACAAAAGAAACAGTCAAAAATTCACCCTCCAAGGATAGATTTTGCTCTCAGGGCTCCACATGCAGGCAGTGGAGTTGCATCCCAGCATGCTGTGCAGTGCCTTTGCCACACTGTAGATGGCAGCATACACACTAAAAGCTGTGCGCTGCACCACAGGTTGTGTCACCAGCGTAATATTATCAGGTGACAAGTTCCAACATTGTGGGCAGGGGTTGTGAGGATAGGCTGTTCCTGACCCTGGTTTTGTCCTCTCCTCACTTAGTCTGGTGAAGAGCTCCTGTGTGTAGGTGGTGAGCAGATCCAGTCTCTGGGTCTTGTCAGTGAATCCAATGATTGTGCCAACTGTGTGAATGTTAGGGAGGGAAGCCATAACATTGGAGATGGCCCAAGCTGTGCTGGCAATCCACACACCAGTTATATTCCTCCTGATAACCTGATCACGACATTGGATTGGATTGGATGATTAGCAAAACAAAATTTAATCCTCCCCTCAACCCCATAAAGCCACAACCTTTTAAACTTGTCAGAATTACAGACAGGTGACAAAGGAAAAACCAACATGAAGTGTCTTAGTAAGGCTTTAATGCTCCTTGGCAGAGATTCTCCAAATCTCTGGAACTCTCCTGGAGGGATGAACACCATTCTTATGAAAAATACTGTACATGGAAGGATATGATAGTAGGATTGCAGTGCATAAGCCCCTCATTACAAAGACATAGAGTTCAGTGATGCAAAAACCATCGTCACCGGTCTACAGAGATGTGGAAAAAAGTGATCTGGTCAGGTGTCGTCCCATAGCAAGTGCATGTATGACAAACACCAAGAGAATGGGACGGGCCTTCGCAGTTATATTTGGATTGATCACCTTTATTCTATGATGAAACATTTCTAATCATATGCTGTGGCTTTCACAGTCACCACATCTGAAAAACTGAAAACCTATGGGAGATTTTGGAGCAAAGTGTTAGCGTTCCTCACCACCGTCATCAAAACACTAAATGATGGAATATCTTTTGGAAGAATGGTGAACATCCCTCCAGTTCCAGAGACTTGGAGAATCTACACCAAGGAGCTGTTCTGGCGGCTTGTAGCAGCTTACTAAGACACTTCATGATGTTTTTTCCTTTAATTTGTCAACTGACTGTATTTCCTTGTACTATCATAATGTGTTTTACTAACCTCTTTGAAGAACACTTCAGCTGGCTCTGCAAGAGAAAAGACCACTACCACTCCTACTTTGGTCGCTTTGATATTGTCTAGGATGTTTTTGACTGCTGGTTCAGGGTCACTGTATATAGGGATCAGCCCCTCGTAGGCCACACAGATAGACATCCTTACTGCTATTTTGGAGAACTCACGCTGACCCTCTTGTCCATACTCATCCTCACTGCCCACCACCGCCACCCAGTTCCACTTAAAGTGTTTCAGCAGGCGCACCATGGCCTCTGCTTGCAATTTGTCACTGGGCACCGTACGCAGGAAGGATGGGTAGAGAACTTTGTTGCTGAATGTGTCAGCAGTGGCACCATAGCTAATCTAAAGAGAGAAGAATAACATTAGAGCACATTTGAAAATCAGGCTGTTTTGCTGTAAGCAATGGTGTTACTTAGACTGCACGATACTGATAAATTGTACAAATAATGTGTACAAATTACTGCACAAATTGGAAGTTTGTGTAATATATTGATTACATTTATTATAGTGCATTATATTCTTACATTAATTAAAGATGTGTTCATCAAGACTGAAGTGCAGACCATGCAGAATCAAGCAAATGTGTTGAACATGTCTGCATGGCTCTCATTTCACAAGACTTCTGGACTGGCAAATGATGTCCATACTGTATGTAATTGTATCATCATTGATTCTACATGGTCCACATTCCAGTTTTAGTGAATAACCAGCTGCTTGATTTGTCAGATGGAATTTCTAAATAAATCACTTTTCACTAATTTTTTAAAGAGAAAAAAACAACAGCTTCTTGTGATTTGGACACTGCGGTGACCAATGTTTACATTTAGATTTAGTATAAACTTTATCTTAAACTTAAACATTAGTTGTTGGAGAAAATGTCAAATTAGCACAGGGAGAAGATAAACTTTCCTCTTCTAAACTGAAATGCATGTGTTAAGATACATTTGCGACCAAACCTGTGGCATCAGAAAGAATCCCAGGAGTTTTCCAATGACTGAGACCATCTCTGAGCTATAAGGACCAATTATAGCTGCAATCCTGGTCTCATAGTTAGTGTAATTACACTTGACGACCAACTCTCTGGTGAATTTTTCAGTGAGGAGGGAGGCAGTTGCCCTCACAGTCATGGCAGATTGTCTGCATGTGTCAAAGATTTCATAACCCAACTTGATCCCAGGGAGCAGCATTTGGTTGGCATTGATCTCATCCACTGTATATTTCATTGCTAGAGCTTGACCCAGTCCATACTCATTTAAACTGTTGGCAGAAAAGTGAAATAAAGCCTTAGTGGATAGATTACACACAACTTGTTAGAAAATGTGGAATCTGATATGTTGAAAAAGATTGTAGAGCCACAATTTCTCAATAAAAAATAAAGAAAATACTTCTGCAAGCTTGAACCATCAAACGTCCTGGATATATGCATCGGAAAAAACATGCAGGCAATGCAGCGAAATCCTGCACAGTGGTTCAATTTGCAGCTAGAACTTTATACAAAAAGTAAAGTTGAAAGGACCAGCTCTTTGATGTGTTGCATATCCATACCTTTTACAGCTGATGTTGTCAGGCTCCAGTCTCAGACTCAGATTGCTGGTGAGCAGGTTGATGGGGAAAAGTCCTCCAAGCAAAATGTCCCCAGGCAATCTGAAGATATCAGTCGAAATGTTCTGGAACCATTCAGGTGAACTGGAGCTGCTGCTCAGACCGAACAGCCAGCACAGAGCCAGCAGTTTGAAAGGCACAGCCATTCTACAAGAGAGCAGGACACTGAGGCTGGAAGGATGAGTATCAGCACACTTCTGTCATCACAACATGATGTATGGTTGTTATATGCAAACTCAGCTGTAAGCCCCAAAGTGAGTTGGTGCAGTGGATGCCCCCCCCTCCCTGTCATCTGAATGAGCTAAACCAAATCACTTGCTGCAAATCAAATCCTATGAGAACCTGCTGCTTATAACATTGACCCAGCTTTACATTTGTGATGCTCAAAGACATGAAATGAAACATCAACACGCCCATTAACTTTCATGAGTATCTGTTATACTGATGCTGCTGCTGCTGCTGACTTTTATTGATAATATAAAAAAAAGAGTAAAAAAAAGAAGAAGAACACTATCAGCAGTAATATGAAGGTAATATTTTCATTTGTATTCAGAATGATAAAGCCTTTTTACTGAATGTATTTTGTCATAATTAGGGCTTCATCTTATCTAATGGCATCATGATATTTCACTTTTGGCAGATAGAAAGAAAGGAGGGAAGACTCGCTTCCAAACTCATGCGTTGTGCAGGTGGTGTCAGTCTTTCCGGAGCATTTTCCTGACATTTGCTTGTGGTTTAGTCTTTAAGTCTTTTTGGTCTAACTATCTGGCAGCAGATGGGCACATACAGTTAATCCCTTTTTGCCAACTCGTGCTGGTGTGTTGTTACAGCAAAGCCTCACATTTGTTATTGTGTAAATGTGATTATGTTATTAGTTTTTATGGGTTCCGTGTTATGCCATTTTATTCACAGTTTACAGTTTTAAGAGTGTGCTGTTATAAAATCATTTACAAGTTATTAGCTGTTTAATTCTTGCATTGTTAGTATGTGTAATACAATTTATACAATATATATTATATACAATACATTTTCAGAATTTATTGTGGCATTTTTCATGCTTTGCATTTCACCTCATTGTTGTTTGTTACTAGAGGATTTTGCATGCACATTTGCATGCCATGTTGTGCATTCATACAACCAAATTGACATATTTCTCCCCAAGTTTTTTGCATACATCTACACATATGTACTTTTGAAGGTTCCTTTTGAAGAAATGTCATCCACATATTTGCTGTTCTTTTGACATGAATGAGACAGATGAAAGGTCACACATATTCACATATGGGAAGTGCCCAGTATACCATGCAGATGGCTGGTTCAGTCTGACTAGTTACATGTGAAACAAATCTTCAGTTGCTGCAGTTCAGTTGCATGTCTCTCTTGGCACTACAGCTCCAGATTGTGTATAAGTTGATGTTTTACAGATTTTCCAGAACTTGTGTAGAGAAACAACTTTTTTTCTGCCCACTCTGTTCAAATATGAAAATTTACTTGGTTGTCCTTAACTCTTACTGAATGAATACACGAACACTGCGCCTGTTACATCATTTCTATTACCAACATTTAACAACCTGGCAAACTTGAGCTTTATTAATTTAAACAAAATTACTCGCCCACAGGGTTATAGTTGGTACAGAATAAAATACTGTTTGGAGGCACTTTTAGTTTGCTCAAGTGTTTCCATCATAGTGACCTTTACACTTTAACTCCTTGACATTTCAAAGTGAATATCATTGTCAAACAGTTTACCCAGCACCATGAGATCTTAAGTTTTTTCCTTTTTCCATTTTGAAGAAGAAGCAATTAAGCAATCACAATAAATATGAAATGCTCATAATTAAACTGAAGTCTGAATAGTGGATTCTCACTTTCATCAAATACTATGAGATGAGATTATTT
>OMKZ01015477.1:0-14728 GCA_900302535.1 Neoniphon sammara | reverse complement strand
CTGTATTAAGTTTCTTCTTCATCTGGCCTGTAAAGTTAAGTGTAATATATCAAACACTCTACACTTTTAGAGAGGTTCTTTCTACAAAGCCTACCGATTCCCTGTAGGTTCTGGAACCTTCAGAGTTCTAGAATATATGTTTCAATAAAATTCATCAGCAATGTGAAGCCAAAAGGTGTGCTCATGATGGGCAAGAGAGTTCAAAAAGTACAGTGTTTTTCTATTTGAAATGGTGTCAGCAAATTTATTTTAGTGTTTCATTTGAACATAGACCATTTTATTTATCACATGATTTCATGATTATGTGTGGAGAGTCTGAGGGGGGGTTACTGTGACATCCCACCACAAAGTCCTTATCTTAGAATGCCATTTGTGCAGGGGCATGAACTAATGTTGTTGGCATATCTGAGTAAGTGAAAGTCAGCACTTCCTAAAATGTATTTTACAGGTGAAGGAAGGATTGGCCAATTGTTCAGAAAGTAATGCTATCCTGTTCCATTTAATTTCCATCCCCTTTTATGCAAGGTGTAATGGGGGGTATGTCAATCTTATTTGAGCAAACATGAATGTAAAAGAACAGGCACAAAATCACAAAATAAAGTAAGATTTAGATTTGTCCGCTACAGATTCTTCCACTCAAACCAATGGCTCTTTAACCTTTGACTTTCAGATACCAGCAAACAAACCCTCAAAGAGTCCTTTTTGTTTAGCGTGCAGTCTTTGTGATCAGACGTGTCTCCAGTCAGTGACTGGCTGATGTTGTGATATAATCATTGTTGTTCCAGGAGAAAAGGCTTTGTCTTGGCGTCCCACACCCACCTCAGACAGACAGAGATGTGCTGTGCGCGTCTTCCTCTGTGGCCTCATCACAATGCCCCTCCCTTTCCAGATGCTGGCCAGAACAGAACAGGGTGTCTTTCATCCTGGGATTACCTGGGCCTCCTCCACCTCAATGGGCTGTCACAACAAATATGGTAATTCAGAGGAGAGACTACCCTCTGTCAGTCAAGTGCTGTTGTTTGGATAAATTTGGTCAGATTTGCATGAAATTTGATTCACAGTTATTAGTTGAAAATGAACTTTTTCTAAGCTAAAAACTGTCAACTGTCTCTGAAGTTGGTCAACTGCTGTCTGTGCAGCTATGCGCTCCTAATATAAACAATTTGGGTTTACCAGCTTGTTCTGCATTTCTCACAGTCTTGTGCCGTATCAGTGACGTCCATCACTTCCGTTGGTGTGCTCACGTGTCAACTACTTAGAGAACCTAAATCGGCCAGATAGTCTAAAATATGTCCTCCTGCAACTGGTCCTGAAGGATCAGTATTCACCCCCCGAGCAAAGTGCAGTTTCTCAGCACGCTCATCTCTCAGCCAGCCAGGGCAGTTGAAAAAGCATATCTGTGGACACAGCCCTGTAAAAAACCTGTCTCTGAAGGTCAAGGGCTATTACACATCTCAATTTCATGGTACAACTCAACAAAGGAGCTGTTTAATGCAAAGCTAACAAACTCTCCTCCTGGTAGTCATCAGAATCAAACACATTTAGTATTCCAGTCTACTTCCTTTCTTTGAACATATCCAGTTCAAATTAGCCAAACTAGCCAAAAGTTACAATGCTGGATATTTGTTCCCCAAAGAACGAAATAATGATATGCAGTGGGTGGCACAATTATGGGGAAGGTTAGAGTCTAACTCATGCACGCTTTATACTATCTAACCATCAAAAACAAACAAAAAAATCTTGTCGTAGAAGTTAACATCAAACTTTAAAAACTACCAAACTAGGTTTTTATATTTCAAATATAAAATGTGTGTGTGTGTGTGTGTGTGCGTGCGTGTGGGCATGTGGGTGGGCGTGCATGAGTTGTTTGTCTTTCATCCATATGTTTGTGCTAGAGAACAGCGTGCCACAAAGTGCATTCTGTTAGTGGAGACACATTGCAGGAAGGTTCTGCTCTGGTGACAGACAAAGGTGGGCATACGCACACACACACACACCCACACACACACACACATGCTGTTCCACACTAGCATACAGTTCCACACTACTTGAACCCTGAGGCAGAGTGCCAGAGAGTTGGTGGAATGTGACCCGGTGACCTTGGCTTGCAGACTTCCACATAGAGAGCGGACATTAGGATGGCGTGCGTGGGAAGAGGAGGCCAGAATAGCTCTGGTGTCCGGTGACGGGGGACAAACTCTGTTTGTAAACCATGGCCACATGACACACACACAGCCTGCATTGCACATGTACATGCACAGACCCACAGGTTATAGAAGCACATGTATTCATGTCTAGAAAGAGAGGAGGGGGTGATGAGGGGTAACATGAGAGCATGGGGTGCTTAGTTTGAGATCAGCATGTCTGTTTTGTCTTGTACAACACTGGGTTAACCTTGCAGCCACACATTTTTTCTGCTTTCATAATTCCTGACTTACCTGTTTGACATTTCAAGTTTTTTTCTTTTTCTTTAAATACATGCTTGGTGCAGAGAGAGAGAGAGGGAGAGAGACGATTGAGTCATTCGGTTTGAACGTCATCTGCAAAATCTGCCAGCATCAAACTTAGTGCAGAAGAATTCTGGTAAGACTAAAATTCTTGCATGTGAGTGGATGCAGATTCAGTGATGCACATGCATGCACACTCAAAGTGCATTTTTGTATACATCTCTGCACACGTTCACTTGCATGCCCTCAAACACATGTCAGTCTCAGTGCCAAGAGGTTGCACAATATGCTGACCTGCTTTATCTGCCTTCCCTCTTTACTAGATGCGTGCAGTGGGGATCCAAGTCATGCAGCGGAGATGGTGAAGATTAGATGTACCACAGCTGCTAGAGATATATTTGACACTTTATAAACTATATCACAATTTTCTCACAGCATCACAACAATCGTCAACCCTCCTTCCCTACAAGCCTGTTAATATAAAGGTTGGCGGTGGCATCATGATTCTGCAGATATGATTCCATAAGTTAACCTGCTCTGCACATTGAATGAATCTTTTTATGAATGCATCAATTAAATACTCGACGGAACCAAAGTTAACTTTATAGCCATTCATATTGGAAGGAAGAGAATATGCTTTTCAACACACAGAAAATACAGACAGAGGCTTTCAGTGTAAATTTTTTTTTTTTTTTTTACACTTCTACACAGACAGGCCAGGGGTAAACCCCACCCTCTGTGCTCGGAGAAAGGACATGGATACATGTGACAAATCAGGTCCAACCAGTCACAGATGACAAACCTTCAGTATTGCCCCAAGACTATCTGACAGAAGTGTGAGCTCTCAGCAAGTCTTTGAAGCCATTTCAAAATCAAAATTTCCACAGACAGAAGTCTCACAAGCTCAGCCTTATTAGAATTCATTGCGCAAACTTATCACATAGTTTGTCCAGAGGAGACGATTCTGTGCCAAAGGGAAGAAACATATTTTGTCAGCACAAACTTTGATGCAAAGACTGTAAATATTTATGTCAATTTTGTCAGCACAGTGGCGTTAGCAGTAGCGTCAACACAGCACAAGCTTACTATTGTTTCTGAGCTGAGACAATTCTGTATAGTTCCTCCTGATTCCACATATATGTGTTGTTCATAAAATATCCGAACAGTGTGAGTCAGGAGACAGTCAGCTTTGGAGGGCTGGGAGGCTGTCTGCAGCTCTGTTTGCAGTGTGTGTGTGTGTGTGTGTATGTGTGTATGTGTGCCACATCAGGCCTGATGAATGCACAGGTGCACGTCCTACCTGAGGCAGACGCTCTGGTGCCAAGGTGTTGTAAAGCAATCATAATGAGGCAGTATATCCCTCTGCCTAACAAACATTTCACAGACCAGGAAGGGATCAGACTGCTGATCCCTTCCTGGTCGAAGAGAAGAAACAAACAGTGCACACAGCCTCCCTTGCACTGGCGACACTATGCACTGAACTGTATATCTGCAGTTGACAATTCATCTTAACAAAGAAGACACTGTGTACCTGGTGTTGCCAAGGCCCCCAAAATAAACCTGTGTAATTTATATTCCGGGCCAGATCTCCATTAGAAAACTATGTCGTACTCGTTGCTCTTCTCCCAGGTTTAGAGGAGGCAAGCAAAGTAAGCGCCATGTAAATCTATAAATTATATACTAAGCTGTGCCCAACGCTACCCCCACTGCATCTATTCAGCTCAAGCACTGAAGGATGCCACTATCACTAGGGCAACAAGTAAAACAAACAGCGTGTGGGTTTTGTATGTGTATGAAACACTAGACCCGAATGAGTACGCCACACAATATGCAGTTAGTGGGAACGGAAGGAGTTTAGTGTCCATTTCAAGCCGGAGCCCACGTCCAGCCTTCATGAGACAGAGTGGGTGGTGGGAGTTTGAAGGTTGCCATGAAAGATGACTTTTTATCCATGTTTACTAAAATGGCAAGCTCTGTAAACACAAGTATTCGCCACAACATTATTCCAGTAAGCTGGTATGCTCTCATCCAGGGCTCACTGGCTTCCCAGTGCTCTCCAATGAGGAGCGAGTTTGACTCTGTGATGAGTTGCCTTCTAACTGTTTAACTTTTCCCATGCCTCTGGTAACATTTTTGCACTGAAAGATGACAGCTAGGCCATTTCACCCAACGATTCAGTGATCTTTTCTGCCAGCCACTGTTTGAAAACATTTTTACAAAGGCCTTTAAATTCAAAGATTGATACAATGAACCCAAAAGTGCCATACTATTCTGATTCATCTTTCACTAATTTCTGCATCTGGCCTGGTTGGCTCATGGCAACATTTGGTACCTGCATTTATTATAAAATAGTGGTGACAAACACAACTTGGCGCCTGGGCTCTTGAGTAATCATTTTGTATACAATCCACGCTCCAATAAAGTTTTTCACTCTGTGCATCACTGTGTGGCTTCCGTAGCTCGAGGAGATTTCAACATATCCAATCAGTAAACACCCTTAAGCCCTGGGAGAGCTGGTAAGAGGAGATTTATACACCACATGTTTGTTTTGTCTTGGTTAGAGCGCACGTTGGCTATTCAGCCCGGTGCAATCAACAGCTCTTATCTCAGTGTCTATAGAAGGGAGGATATTATCAGCTAGGCTATACTGTACAAACTGGAGGAAAACAGAGTGAACTGAGTCATGGAGGGACTGTCAATACACTGGGGACACAGTGAGATGTAAACAGGAAAGGGACGGCCACCAGCAGGCACAAAACAAAGCTTCTGGTGTGCTTTTGTCACATCAGAACAGAACAGGTATGGAAAACAAATACATTTAGCTCACTTGGGCTAAAACTCAAAGTGGAAAAACATAAGTTTCCCATTTAGTACCACTCACCACACAGGAAGAGGTTGACAGCTCATTTGGGACATGAATGTTAAATACTTTAGGGATGCAGATTGCACTGCAGCCCAGTTCATTCAATTTTTCTTAGGTATTTTATTTTGCCAAGTACGTGAAGAAACATCCTTTTGATTAAGACAGTTTGTCCCATTTTCTCTGAACGGAGCTCTAAAGTAAATGACCCTGTTATGCAATATGAACATGACTGATTAGGAACAGCAGGTGAAGTGCAATAACAAGCACACATTGTGCCAAAGAGTGTCGCCTTGTCAACACTGCGTATAACTAGTTAAATCCAACCACAATAACGCTCACTGTTAATATTTCTGCACCTGGAACGACACAAAGTAAGAAGTTTCAATGACACGGTAAATGAAATGATCTCACACACACGCACACACACACAAAAACAACAAAATTATCACATAGCTTGGTTATTCATTGGTAAAACATGCTACACACCCTCAATGAGACATTATTAGGAGTGACAATAATGACAACATGCTTGACTAGAAGCACTGACAGCGTGCTCTGCTCTGGGTCATGATTTGGAGAATTGTGTTTCCACTCAAATTCAGCTGCCAGTCACTGTGTCCGACTGCTCCGACCATGACGGCTGCTGTTAGTTATTTGGAAAGTGTCCTCTAGGGAGGCTCAGTCAGTGCATCCTGGAGAGGAGACCCAGGCTAGTGTCCCTGTCCCACAGCCATTTGCCCGCCAAGCTACGGCATGAGTCAAGCCTTTGTGGTAAGTGTGGGTGGCTTTTCTCCCTGTGACTACTCCCTGACCAATCTTCTCTCAAATTTCCTCACTCTCTTTTTCTCTAACTCCCTCTTTCCATTTGAATCATCGAGGGAGAGGCAGCGAATTCCTCCACACTTCTTGACCATGTGTTGATTAAACATGTAAATATCACCAAATACTACACCGACTTGGAACAACATGACACAGTTCTGTTTGCCGAGCCACAGCCAGGTCACATGAGAACACCGCGTTGCGTCACCTGGACACATGTGCCTGTGCAAACGTTCCAGCACGCACAAAAGGCCAGTAGGCAGCAGGGAGTGGTGTGTGTGCTAGCGAGGTGTTTGTTGCGGGCCAGCACGTCCATGAGAATTATGTCTGTCGTTGCCATTACAAAATCCATTCCTCCTCTGGGTGTCTGCTGGTTGTTCTGAGTAACAGGCAACACAGCGACTGTGAAAACACTTCTAGTGCCGTGTCGCCTTAAGAGCCTGCTTCTTCTCACACTGAGTGCCAACAGTACGCTGACATGCTCCCATGAAGTGTTGCCTCTGCTCCGAGCTCTGCTGTCCATCGTCCACTGACGTTATTTGTCCTAACATTACTCTTCCACCTAACACACGGACATAAACACCCGCGCACTCTCACACACACAGACTCAACACCTCTAATTTTCCAAGATCCTTTATCTATTTCCTATTAACACAGTATCCCAGGGCAGGGAAAAGCCAGGGGAAGCAGAGCTGTGGTTGTCTCTCTTGGCTGGGTGCTTCCTGTCCTGATAGAGGGCCAAGAGGTGATAGCCCTGAAAGGAGCTGTTGGAACAGGGGGGAATAGCTGGGTGATTTGGACCCCTTTCAATGACTTACAATCTTATCTGGCCTGAGTTTGGTATGCATCCACTAGTTAGTGCTCAGCACAGTTTCAGAGAATGTGTCAGGTCCTCCATGCTTTCCCTCTGCACTACTAATAGTAAACACTTTGCAGTAGTGTGAGTTACTGTATGTCATATCTGACTATGTGAAAATGCCTTTGCATCCTGTCTCGTTTGGCTCCCTCAAACCACAAACAGCATAAACACCCACTGCAACCTTTGACTGTTTGAGTCTTAATCTGAAAGATTAAAATACTGAAATATTTCTTTGGGATTTATTTGTTGTTTGCACAAAAAGCTGGTTTGAGCTCTGTAATGAGCCTGGCCTTAATTAACTGATGCTGGTGGGAATTTTTTTTTTTTTTTTTTACAAAAGCTGACTTCAAAAAATGATTTCAAGTAATTAGGATAACCTCAAAGCGCACACTGTACGGCAAAGATTGGTTTCATACAAACAACAGAAACCTGGAAAATTCCATGATGATTCAGGTGATATTTTTTTATCTGGACGTTATTTCATACAAAGTATCTTTACACATTCCAGTTAGCTGAGAATTAATCTTTACCCCAACTTGCTGCTCTATCTCTCTGGTCACGGTCAGCTGGGTGTGAAATTACTTTTGCCATGCATTCCTGTTTTTCCTCGAGTCAAGCACTGCAATATGGCAAACTTTACCATCTCGTTCTAATGTCTACTTCTCCATTTTAAACTGCTTATTTTCAGTTTAACATCTAATCTGAGCAAACATTTGGAGACAGCCCGTCTGCCCATCTGTCCGTCCGTCTGTCTGTCACTCTGTGTGGTGGCCAGAGAGAGTCGGTCTGTGGGAAAAGGCAGCTCTATGTGTGTGGTGAGGCAGAATGTAAACATTAAGCTCCTCTTCCTCTGGCCTCCAGGTCCTGCGTGTGGACAAGAGGCCAGTATCATAGTTAAATAATGAGCCGAGGAACAGATGGGACCGGGCTATCATCGGTCGTCAGGATGGCGTGGCTTATCCAGGTCAAGGAAATGCGATTGGTAATTGGACAGCTGGCAATTGTCACCTAGAAATGAATGATACTGATACTGATGTCTCAAATGTCACTGACACACATGCTCAAGGATAATTATCTACATGCCTTAATCTTTGTCCTGAAGTGTGGTCGGCTCATAGTTATTATTCTGTAGTATAAGATGGGAGCATTTTAATTAAAAGACAAAAATAATTATCAGGTTGTGGGGAAGAGGGAGAGAGAGAAATGCTCAAGGGATTTTGTCTGAAGTCTATGTTTGATCTCCTTGAAAAGCCACAGTGAAATTTTCCCTGACGATGTTTTTCAGTGTTTTATCTCATATTCTAAAAGTACTGCCATTCTCGTAATATTCTAATACATGGGAAATACAGGAAACTGAAAAAAATCGTATGTATCTTATACTGCTGTTAGTCTTATGCAAATGTGTTGTGAGGGCTGACTCACAGAGGGCTGAGGTCAGGTCAGGAGAGATAACGTGCTGCTTTTCAGCACAGGCAGAATGTCATAATGCATCTTAACCACCTCGACATGATCCCCTATTTAAAGCCAGCCCTGCGACTGAGGCAGGCTGAGGTCAGAGGGACATGTGTGTGAGTGTGATATCTCTTAGAAGAGTGTGAAATGACCCTCTTGTCCCATGTCGTGTGTATCTAAACACTTACACATTTTTTTTTCATCTTTTAGCAAGGAAATTCAGGAAATTGTATGTGTCTGTGTGTGCGTGAATGTGTGTATGCAAACTTGTGTGTGTGTGTAGTCATTCTGGCACGAGTTACCGTGAGTTTATGTGCATGTCTGTGTATACAGCAGTCTGTTCTTTTACTTGACGGGTAAGTAACAAGCACATTGTGCCCTGTAAGCTGTGTGCACACCTCCCACACGCCCACACCTTGAGGCTCCAGAGGCCCATGCAGTGTTTGGTCTGGGGCGGCTCCCTGGCTGATTTGTTTCCTGCCAGGGACCACAGGAGTTCAGGGAGGACAGCCTCTCCGGGGTTTTCTGGGAGCTGGAAAGAAGGCAAGGATAAACTGAGAATTTTGTTTAATTTACAAGACCTGACAACCCTCCATTTTAGATTTCATCTCAGCATCAGACAGAAAATCCTCGTCATCGTGACTGCAGAGCCAACAGGCCCCTTCTGCTATACAGTATATACCATCAAAGATGCCTTAGCTACAATCCGAACAAAGCACTTTCTATATTCAAAACACTGAAGTGAGTTGGAATCACACTGGCAGCCTTTCACTACACAAACAATGATAGCTTTCCCATAACAAAGACAGAGTTTTACTTTGTCTTCTGGCTTGGCTTGTAATGTAATTGAAGAGGAGCATGTTTAGCAACAATAGTCCATTATTTTTTCTTCAGTGCTGAGAATAATCCACTGGCTCAAAGATAATTACAGTCCTTATTTAAACTTGACTCTGAATGTTCTTTCCATCCGGAGCTAAATTTACCGGTTGCTCTGCCGGTGTTAGGATTGTGGGTCAACTGGAGTCTCTATTTTGGGTTCCTGGTAATACCATAGTAGCGAAAAAGTCATCTTTTGAACATTTTTCAAATGCTTTGGTAATAAGTAAACTAATTAAATATGGTGATGTAAGTATAAATATATATTACTACATATAACAATATTGTTTCAGTAATGGGAATATACCTGTACACTGCACATGAAGAATAACTCAGTGTCAGGCACTTGCTGTACTCACATGGGTAAGGTTGTGTCTTTCTTTGACCCATCCAAAATCATTGCCTTTCAATATAAAGCTGTTCATGAGTTGTACTGTAGTGTGTGACTCTGCATTAATTCATGTGACTGAAGATACAAATGTTATGGCGCAGACAGCAGTTTGGTTATTCATCTGACTCGGCTTTCAGCACGTAGCCCCAAGGCTCTTATAGTCCTCATACCCTTATGATTGGGTTCAGAACGAGACTGTGCATTTCCACCCACACACGGATCTCTCCCTGGAGCGCCATATTTTGCCCTGAACAAATGCGTCTGCACAGCCGACCTGTACATAGGCGATGGAAAATTAGAGTTGGACCTCATCTGCATTCTCCTGAACCCGTAGGCTCACTCGTTAGGGGGCTTGTGTGAGCAGTGATCCGGAGTGCTTCTGGTGTGAGGAATTAATGTGGCTGTTGCCCAGCAGCAGATCAGGTAGCCTGGATGAGTTCATCAGAGGTCCTAAATCCATGTGTGAATGGAACAAAAGGCGCCCTGACAAAGCACATACTCTGCCCTGGATGAGTCAGTCCCTGTCATCACGCATTGCAACATGCACACAGACATGGACGCACGCACACACACACACACACACATACACAAATACAAATGAGAAGCAGACATCGCTCACCTCATTGACTGCAGTTCATCGGTGGGCTTCCACTGTCTTCCTCGTTGAACATGTGTTTTTGTCTCCTTGTGGCGTACCGACAGAGCACTGCTTTCTTAACCTTGTGGATATTGATCTATACCTCAGTCCATTAGCAGTGCCCTCCTTTGAAGGTAAGGCTCTTCATCTCCTGGGTGGACACAACATCTGAAATCTTTATCAGCAAGAGCTCGGGGTTTGGGTCCTGGTGTGCGTCTGTGTTTGCAATATCTCCCATGAGCCAGGCAGGACCAGGAAAGTGGGGAAGAGTGAACTCCCCCAGCAATCAGTTTTACTTAAGATTAATAGATTGCTACATTAAGCGAAGCCTTGACCTCGTCCTCTGAAGACTGCCATCAGCAACACCGGAAAAACCTGGGATACTCATCGGCTCAATGCCAGAATCTCCTGTTTTGACTGAAATAAAATACAGGCATTATATTTAGGAAACTGTTAATGTATTTCTTTGTGAGACCCTTTAAGTTTCACTGCAGAATAACACAGCAAGATGAGAAAATTAGGATGTAGGCAAAAGACAACAGATATATAACACACAGAGTATAAGCTGTAGGACAAAATACCCCGGAAACAAGGCATATTAGGAACCAGCTTCCATCTATTGAATCCCACTGCTGTAGCCTGTGAGCAGAATTGGCTCTGAACCAGGAGCTGCAGGGAGCCAGTCCAGCTTGACATTCTCCATCAGACCACAGCTGTCTGTTTCACAGCTTCTCCCAAACATCAGACACAGATGTATGTGTGTGTGTGTGTGTGTGTGTGTGTGTGTGTGTCTGTGGATAGCTCTATGTGTGAGACTGTGAATATACCATCCTCATTCTCTTTACTGCTCAAAATCTACCAAGTGTTTCATCATATGTTTTGGCTTTAATTTTGTAGCATTAATAATAGTAAAGCCAGTAATAATCAGCGTCATCATAATCACTTCCATAATTTCTATTCAATCCCCGGGACAGTCATAGGATGTACTTGCCAATAACTCCCCCAGACTGTGTCTGAAGTGATCTTCAGGTCCTGGAGACTAAACACACCCTGCCATCATCGAGGAGGAGGACTGGCTCGCTCCACCCATTACTAACAGCAGCCTGTGGCTGCACTCGAGCCACTCAACATAACAACATTGAGGAGTGATGCAATGATGACTCGCTATTGCTGCTTTTGATTATATTGCGCACCAAAATAGAAAGTACCTGTGTGTGAAGCAATTTACCCTAAAATCTCTCCATTTCCCCGAAGTCTTTGATTCAGTAGAGGAAGTGATTAATAAGTGAGGCATTTGGAAGACTCTCAGAGTGTAGTATGGTTAATAGCAAGGAGTGTTGTAATATGGTCATATTTACATTTTAGTGAGAAATGGCAGCCTGTTGCCTGGGGATTTGTGTTTTGTTTCCACGGCTGGAGCCAAGTGTGTGTGGGTCTGCCAGACAGAGCCACTGTCCAGCCATAATACATGGTGATGTGTCAGCCCGAGCGTAAGCTGCAGCCTCACAGCTGGCCTGACTGGATACACAGTTTGTCTTCAATATGAACAGTAAGATAGTACGATATTGATTGTCGTTATTCATCACAATAAGCTCCTTTTGTTGAAAGTACAGAGAGAAATGACAAACTGCAGCCAGTGTGTATCACATATTTTCTCTGGAATCTTTTCCCTCACCACATACTAACGTCTCCTTGACGTAACCTTACGACAACAGTAAAACTTTTGCTCCTGTGTTTATATCTTTATGAACTTTGCTCACAGGTTGGACGTAACTTAATTACCTCAACAGGTAGAGGCCATCAACCCGGTGACCTCCACAGCCAATAAATCATTTACACTTACGATGGAGTTTTACCCTGTTTCTAACTAAACTCCACCCTTCCTGTTGGTAAAGGATTCATAGCAATCAGCTGATGGACGGTAGCGTCACGGTATAACTATGCCCTTGTGTTGGAGTGTGAGCCACAAAGGGGATTTCCTTGAGGATAAGTGCAGCTGAGAAGAAACTAAAGAAAGGTGTCATGTTTAGGGGGTTGCTGGATGTGGTGGATAAAGCACAGCGTGAGTCATGACACATAACCAAAGCGAAGTCAAAGTCATTGTTCCTGAGAAGGATATCCTCTGTGACAGGATTTCTTTCATGTGCCATCTCATATTCTCAGAGCTGCGCCTGAATGTGCCTGCTCATCTTCCTCCCTGCCTAACTTTATATGGAACTTCCTGTGAGTGATGACATCTCACACGCGGTTCACCAGCAGGGTGGGGTGGGCGCTGAGGTGGGAGGAGAGTTAGTCTGGAGGCAGAGCCTCTTTATCCCTCCAAATGCTTCTGTTCAGTGTATAAATGGAGTGACGCTCACAACAGATTCAGTGAAGAAAACTGAATATTACATGTGAATCTTGCATGGCACAGAAAACACACTGCATTTAATAGAATCTGATTGTATTTAAGCCTCATTTTACCTTTGACTGGTTTGTATCGTTTACCTGGTCAAATTCCTGGTATGTAATTGGTGATTAATTTTTTCTTCTGACTCTTCTAGACAACACACACACACACACACACACACACACACACACACACACACAGATATTGAAAAATAAAATTCACCTAGCAAAGTCTCACAGATACCTCTTTCTCCTGCTGGTCACAACTGGCCTTGTGGAATGTCAAAAATGCGCTTGAAATTATAAAGGGGGATTAGAGGGAGCCTGGTCCATGCAAAGGCCAAATATGTAATGATAAGCCTGTTAGGTTTGGGGGCCAAGGCAAGCCAAGGGGATTTACTAACTCAAGTACAAGAACACTGTGTTCTCTACCACACACCTCTACTTTCTGCCACTATTGATTCAGCACTCTCGTTGTTTGTAGCTATTGTATTGCTGTGTTTGGATAGCATGCATGTCACTGGGGGGGAGGTTTGTTTAGCCTGGATAAGTGAGGGGACACAGTTAATACAACACCACTTAAAGATCCAGGTAGTGCTCAGTGACTGGAAAATGGAAGGTGTGTGGGATAGCATGCCTCAGATTATTCACAAAGTATTAACCTAAACTGGAAAAATATAGTCTAATTTCACCGTCTGTATCGAGCCTGGAGCCTTAGGTGGCCTAGTGGCACTGTGTTTCAACCCTGCACAGACTTCACAGTGTTTTCCAAATGAAAATGAGCATTTAGTCAGGTAAACAGAGAACAGGTCCAGCTAAAGAAAATGCCCCCAGTGATCTGATAAGCGAGCTGCTAAACAATATGGGCTCCATTCAGTTAGCAGCCGAATACTGTGGAGATAAGATGTTTCTGGCTGTGTGGCTGTGCCTGCCTTCTTATCTTTCCTGGAGCCATCCCCATTACTGCCTCTGTCTCCCCTCAGACTTGTGCAAACATTTCTCATGTAGTCTGGCCCTGCTTTTGTTTATGGAGACTTTTAGAAACTCTTTGAATATATAACTAAAAGCATGCAATATTGGAATAAAACAAATTGCATGTTGTTATGGCACCAAATAAACTATGGCCTAATTATTGCTGTTAACTGCAGTTAATGGTCTGGAAACAACAATACACAATACATTATCTGTTATATCATATTGCCTCGTGCAGTTTGGGTAAAATTACCCTCTATTTGAAGTTATCTAGGAACATGAAACCATTTAGGTTCAACAGATTTTGTATTTTAATGTTTTCACTAAACAGCTGCTCTGCTCATTCTTATTTGAAATATTTCCCCATGCTGTTTGAATAGTTTATCACTTGACTGCATCATTTTGTTCCCACCTGTTCTGCCTCCCCTCGGGTTGAAAAACATTGAGGTACAGCAGACTTTGATCGTATCAAGTTAACTTAGTCTATGCTCAAGTGAGCCCTGTGTATGTTCAAGGTTGAATTCTGCAATCTACATGCATGACTTTTCTTAGCCTGTCTCATTGCATGCACTGTTGAGTGCGGCTGTACAGCTCAGGCAGCCTTGTAAAATAAAAAGCTGTAGCTTTAAGGGTGTGAGGCGGAGCGACTAGTGTGGTGCAGCTTAAAAGAACAACGCTCACCACAATGCTAGACTATCTGAAAGTGTCACACTCTAGTTACAGTATCACCGCGGCACTGACGTCCTGAGCCTGATGCAATAGAAAAGTGAAGCTTACAGAAGTGTGCTAAAACCCCGCAGAAACCAAGGAGCTATATTTTGCCAAAGTGGACTCAAGGCTTCTGCCAGCGGAGGGAAATTACGAAGTTATTTAGGTGAGTTCAGACAATAATTTGAAATGTCTGATAAAAGCCTCAGATCTAGCCTATCTCTCTTTTATCTCTTGCTTTGTGTGTTGGTCACAACAGGAAAACCATATGATTGATGCGGCTTCAGGTTACTCCTGCATTTTATGTGTTAAAGTT
>OMKZ01015475.1:0-10222 GCA_900302535.1 Neoniphon sammara | reverse complement strand
GGGGTCGGGGGTGGGATGTTCATTCTCTCACCTCGTAGCCAAACTGCAGCTCATCAGACGTCAGCATGATGATGTCATCATCGATCGCCAGTACAGCTTCCGTCTCAATCTCGTCATAGGGGAAGAAGCGGTTGCTCAGCTTGTTCTCTTTGGTTCGCACAACTTTGAGAGGAACAGCTATCTTTGGCCAGAGAGACTCTACAAGGAGGAAACCAATGCAGAACAGTTATCAAGGCTCTAGCTAATATATGCGATCAGATAAATATACACTTTATCCATCCTTTACATATTTTGGAGGTTAAACAAAATGATAAATATAGCCAATTTCGGTCCCTGAGGATGGGTCAAGGATTATGATGTCATTCACCACTGAAAGAGACATTTGAAGTCTGTCCTGGCAGTGGAAAAGAGCGCTCTGGCAGTAAAACTTCCCTCACTGACTCGTATCGCTGCACTAACCTCAAGCACGTGCAAATCCAACCACACTGGGATTCTTCATGAGGCAGATCAACAAAGTGTTTTTTCAGGAGAGTATTTCAAAGAGCTTGGGCGGTGTCCATGGCACGGAGTATGGCACAGACAGATGACACAAAATGTGTCCCCTCATTAATGGTGTAACTGGGGCCTGGCAAACTACGGCAAGCGCTCCAGGTCCTCCTAACCAAGTCTGAGGTCTCCTGTCAAAAGCTATTGTGGGGAAAACTGCAATGTTAAACACCCATATTTTCCTCTCATTCTCTCTGTAAATGTTGCTGTCCTCCCTTCTTTTATTTGCAAAGATGGAATGACAATGGGACTTGGGGAATTGGGGGTTATTATCTGAATTACAATGATTAAGCCAGACTTCGGCATGAGTCAAAAGGTATATACCGTTAAACCCACATGTAACTGACTGCTGGAAGCCCCTCTTATGTGACCTCTTACATTCATGTTGTTAAACCCAACAAAAATCCCATGTTCTGGACAACAGCCTGTGGCTTTATGCATAACTGTTGCATTGAGCTCCTTTGTATAGTTGATTTTACTAAAAAGTATTAAATGTTTCTCTTCTACCACAGTGACTGCTTATAGGAAGAGGTACAGATATGCCAAACAGTCATGAAAATGTGATAGAAATAGACAAAAATCTAGATGATACATGATCACCCAACTGACCAACAGAAAAAGCAATAAACTCCATCAAAATTATGAGAAAATGCAAGTAAACATTTCAGGATGCCCATGTGCCAGCAACTTCTTATAAAAATGCTATACAAGAGGAGGCAAAAACTGCAGCCTAAAAATACTAAACATATCAGGCCTTGGTGCAAATGGGGTTGAAATCTGTCCTCATATTGGGCTGAGCCCCGAGAGTTTGACCCGTCAATGGCCCTTGTTAATTCTAATGGGTCACAAAGCTCCAGCCAGGCGCCGCTGATGCCTCTAATCAAAAGGCAACTCACAGCCATTAGGGGGCACTTCAAAGTCACCTCACAACTTCATTACATTAGCTAACTCTTACAACAGCAGGGCAGATTTAATTCCCGGTCAAGACCAGTCCTCGTCTGAAAGCCGAGTTAAGCTGTCAGTGGGGTAAGACTCCATGAACAGTTGTATACTTAATTGCCATATTAAGGGTGAATAATTAGAGCACAAGGCGCAATAAATAACAGCTAATAACAGCTTACTCTGACACATCTGATGGACTAAAACCGCTTGAGTCTTGTGCCACAGACTAACAGCCACGAAAAGCAGAGAGAGCAGACAGACAGGTAGCAAGAAAAGAACAAGTTAATTATAGAGTGTCGTTTCTTATTAGGCATGACTTTGGAGACCTACTGGCATCTTCCTCTGGTTACACGGGTACAACCTCATCAAGTGTGTCCGCGAGCACAGGCAGCTCAGCACTCATACACTATATCAAATGGCAACAACATGATCATATGAAAATCTGAATTTCACAGCTATGTTTTGTTTGTGTTTTCTGTCCAAGGGCAACATGCCACTGCACTGCTATACACTTTTCTCATTCCCTGTGAGAGGGAAAGCCAAAGCATTCTGGCTCTGAAACGCAGCATGTCATGCCTCTCAATGTTTCTTCTGGAGAGACGAGTCTTGGCTGCTCTAGCTGTTATCACTCATCTGTTGTACATCAGGATCTCCACTCTGGGCCTTAAAAACCACCATGGCAGAGCGAGAGAGAGAGAGAAAAAAAAACCCCGATTCCCACTCACGTCAAGTTGCCAGTTCAATTTGGTGTGCTTAGTTTCTTTTTCATTCCATGTGTGTGTCCAGCTGAAAAGTTTAGTAAATCTTTTAACATAATAAAAAAGTTGCAGGATGCTGCATAGACTTGTAGACAAGGGCCAACAAATATAGCACTGTAATATCCCAATAATGAATATTAAATATGTATTGTGCACACATGTATATCGGTAATCAAAAGAGCTCAGTCATGCCGAGGGCTGGTGGGCGGGTGTTATGAACTTATAAGGGTTGCTATGGTAACCTCATTGTTACAGACTAAATGTTGACAGAACGGTTGCGGTTTTCATCCCTTTACAGAGTATCCTTGTGCAAGATGCTGAACTTGTACTTGCTCCAAAATTGTCGAGTTTGACCGGTGTTGGGACTAAACAGGTTACACCCGAACATGCAGGTGCTTAGAGGAAAAAAACTTAACTACCTTCCAAATGAGCAAAGTACTACTACTCAAAAATGATTTTCACAATTGATAAATTTATATTTTTTGTTAATAAATTAATCATTTAGTTTAGTTTAGTTAGCAATGTTGAAGATGCAACCACAGAATGTTTTTTAACTTGATAAATGACTATAAACTAATAAACTATCAAAATTACAATTGATTATTTTTCTGCCAATCACCCGATCCTTTCAGCACTAGTTCAGTATGACTTACTCCATTTATAACCTTTCCATAATTTTCTGAACATTTTTATGCAATTTTCAAACTTGTTAAGATCTCATCAAGAAATTCCCAAAGATGCACATGTACTTTTGGTCAGTGGTCGACAGCAGAAGACTGTGGCTGCACCGGACAGGTTCCAGAAGTTAATGCATACAGGCAAATGAACGTGAACAGAGACTTTACTGAAATGCACATTGAAGAATATGTTCCCTAGGTAAACTAATGTATTTACAATTGCAATTGTGGAGAAGTTTCCATATTTTGAAACATGAACTCTCTCAACTACAATGATCAGGGTTATGTTTAGCTGTCTGCTCACCTTCAGGAGGACTCTTGTTCTGGTTGTTCCACACCACCAGCAGTTTAGCCAAGCTGGGCACCTTGGAGATTTCTGTGATGACCCGGAAGAGACTCTCGATACGGTCGTAGGTCAGCACCACTGCTGTGAACCCAGGTGCCCTCGGTGGGATAAGTGGTAAGAACAGAGGGCTGTTCACACTGGACCACTTCTACAGAGGATCAGAAAAAAAAATACAAGCATTTTAGGCCTAAATAAATGCAAAACTACTGTAGAGCCAGTCTAATGTATTCTGTGCTACCCAGGACATTTGTCATGTTTTCCATGATTTCAAGGCATCATAATACTACATCAATGGACGATGAGGTCACCTGCAGTGATTTCCAGATGATGGTTTTTACTATGGAACAAGAATCATTCAATAATTTCTCTCAGGGGGTAATAGAGTCAGTGCAGAGAATGCCAAGCTCCCTGTGAGACGCTGACCTGGGATGCCAAGTAAACCATATAAAAGCAGCAGTGGGTGAAGGAGAGAGACAGAACCAGGACATATAGACAGAATCAGAGAGGAGTTTGTGAAACTGCAAATCTGGCAGCTTCTCTCATTTATCTACTGCTCTGGTGATGTTATTATGATGGGTGTTTTATCGTAGAGTTCAAATGTCCACTGTGCAGCAGGGATTCAGGAGAGCTCTGTGCTGGGTGAAGGGACGAGGAAAGAAGAGAGGTGGGTGGAGAGAGAGGGGGCAGCGAGAAAAAAGGGAGAAGTGGAGAGTAATGAAAGAGTGGAGTACGCCAGGTAGTGAATACTACGGGCGTCAGAGGCTGTCTAGAGTCAATGTGGAAGCTGGCTTCTCTTTCCTGGCTCTCCATTAAAATGGCCTGTAAACCCTGGGAGCTGCACTGGCTCCAGCTTAGATCAAGTGACATATTTAAACGAATGATGCCAAATGAGAGGTTTCTGATGCTATGAAAAGTGTGCACAAAACACTAAAACAAGTGGTGACTCTAAAAGACAGCAGTTGTTTTGATTGTAATAAACCTCAAAACATGGTGCAATTTACATTTATAAAATTGCTCAATTTCTCACGCTACATTTTAAAATATATAAAAAGCAATCCCTTTTGTATACCTCGTTTACTAGCATGCAACGCAACCCCATGTGCAAATAAAGGAGCATCAGAGTTCACGTTTAATAAATCTCATCAAAGGCTCCCCAAATGTTCCACACTGGTTACAGTGACACTCAAATCAATCTGAGAGGGGTAGACAGAGGGCAGATCTGACACAGTAAATCTGTGGGCTTCTTGAAGTATGTTTCTCCTCTGGCCCCAGGTGGCCACAAACACACGCTGGTGGTTATGTGGCTCCTTCTAGGGCATCCACGCAAGTCTGTCAACAGAGACGCAGCCACTGCCACATATACAACATCAGTCACTCCTCCACCAATAAAAAATTCACTTTACTGGCGAGTGGAAACTTCCTTGTGGTCGTTCTGACATTGTCATACAAGCAGAGGGGGAAATAATTAAACTAACACGGCGACACATATGCATTAAAATGAATAAAAGATGCAGAGACCACTAAAGTCATTTGTCTGACAGAATAAATTAGATGAAAAGAAAGCCACAGCTCAAAGTGTCAAAATGAGTCACCGACAGATTCTATGAAAGGGAGTTAAGGTGTTCTTTTGAGCTGCTGATACTCGTTCTTAAATTAGTATTTCATATGAATGGATAACTGAACTGCTCTTCATTTATCTTTCTACACTTGAGCAGCCTCAGACAGACAAATTACATGTGGTTATATAAAATAAATAAATAAATAAATAAATAAAAAGAACATTTCCAAATATACAATATTGTATCTGCCCCAAAGCAAAAACACATCAACAAACCAGTACAGGTCTAGATAATGTGAGCATTCATACAGGTGCAGCTGTATTAGGAGTGATTTGTTTTTCACTTAGATGGACAATGGTGCAAGTAATAAAATAAACTGACAGTTGAAACAAAAGGCAGATCACTGTTCAAAACTTAACTTAAAACACAGGATGCCTTTCAAAATATAAGACAGTGAATAAGACCTCATGTGCTCCAGGGGGCTTTGTTGCTAAAAAGCAGTTTAAAAGCATGAGATACCTGAAGTCTTGCAATGCAAAAATCTTACAGCTATGCCTACTACCTACAACTCCTAAACAAAAAGCAGCTTGTCCCCTATTCTGAAAGCCCCCTCGAAAGGCACCAGCAATCCTGGGAAATGTGCTTTCAATTACCAGCCTGAAAACTACAGGAGAGGGGAAAAAAACCCTGCCTGATTTATTTAGTGCTCTGTTCAAGTTCTTCTCACCGTTCCTCCACTGAATCCATCAAGAAAACACTTCATCTCCTATCTTAGGCAGGAATGGCCGTAGTTTTGAAGCCTGACACAATTAACCTCCTGTGGGTCTGGACAAGTCCTGAGACCTGAGTGATACTGATGGATAGCAAAAGGGGGGTGGACACACTGACCAAACTTTCTGACAGAAACTGGCAATGTCAAGTGTAACTGCTGATTAACAAGCTACCTGTTAGGGGGGAAACCGTTAACCGTGGTCATGACTGAGCAGCTGCCTGATTGCAAACGTATTAATCTTGCGTTGCAGCACCGCTTTGAGCAGCATTGAAATGCCAAACACCATAAAACACTCCTTGGACCACTGCTTGTTTACACCAACACAACCTGATTGTGATTGCTGCCTCACACACCAGTCTAAGTGTTTTTCAGTGGGTCTGTTTACACTGGCTTAGACACAGACATTTGACAGATGCACAAATGCCGTTGTGCACACACACACATAAATACATGCATGCACACGCCTCTACCCCACAGGCTGAGGATGGAGAAAAGACTAGAGATCAGGCTGGGCTGATTAACAGCTCCAGAGAGATGGTCGCCCAGCCAGGCTGTCTGCAGCCACACACTCCCACAACCACAGGGATGCTAAACACACACACACACACACACACACACACACACACACACACCATTCCTCACATCCAGTATTCTCTCTACTCGCACAATGACTCAGACGTGCAGGAACTTATTTTTCACCACAATGGAGGCATCCTCCTAGCGCAGAACTGCTGACACAAACTGGCTGCCTTAGAGTTAGCTGGGTGTTTACCAAACTCAAGCACTGCATGTGTGGAGCCTGGGAGCGCAGGAAGAAAGCCGCTCACTCCGCCACAGTGGCTTAGATGCACAGGACAGAGCAGAGTGGAAAAGCTGTGCTTATGTGGCACTGTTAGCATCTGTATGGTCAAAGCTCTATCCAGGGCTTGTGTCACTCAGACTGCCAGCATGTCTGCAATAAAAAGACTCCCAGGAATACAACTCCGTGTAGCTCACCACAGTAAAATGCAACCGCACTAAGACACATGCAATGACAACAGACTTCAGGGCATAAAGACTGATAAAATCAGGCATTGCTGAAAGACAAAAATACATGGGTAGATAACAATAATTCTAGAGGCCCGTGTGTGTGTGTATGTGTGTATAAAAGAAAAATTGAAACAGGGCTCCTTGATCATGGCAGAATGTTACAAATACATGCAAGCATCAAGTCTGCACAGTTACTTACCACTACGGGTGGGTTGTTCCACTGCTCGTAAGTGCGTGAGGCGTAAGGATAGATGCGGTCATTAATGATCTGGAGTGTCGTTAGGCCAATCGCCTTCATGGAACTGAAGTAGGCCTCCCAGAACCAGCGTGCCTATGGACAAATGGAAGAAGCTGCTTAAGATGCTTTCTTGCAAACACAGAACAAGAGCAAACCTGCTCATAAGATCAATACTGTACTATTTACTTTGGTGCAGATTTGGGTATTTGCATTGAGAGATGGAGAAAGCACACGTACAATTAAGTTGACAATGTCCTCATAATCAAAATATGTTAACATAGTGCCAGTTGTGAGAACTTTGTGAACCCTCTGGAAGTACCTGCAGTAACTACTACCAAAATACTAACACATACAAGGCCATAACACACCATTTCAATAGACTTAAGGTCTAAAATCTCTTTTGATTAGGGCATGTTTAACTTCAACAGACCTCTGTTGTCAAAAGCAGATTGTTCATAACCAAACTTTGTTGTTTTTTTGATTGGGCAAGACACCAAAAACACATATCTGATTGTCATCACATGAGTTGGAATACCTGACTCCAATTACTCCCTTTCATACGAGTCATTATCCCTGGAGGTTCAAGTACTCTTTCTAGCTAAGACTGCCAATGCTTACACAATATATTTAATAAAAACATGACAAAGTATTGTCTGTTATTTGTTTACTGAGATTGTGTTTATCTATATTTACTACTGAGATGAGGATCAGACTGCATTTGAGAACCTATTAATGCAGAAATCCAGGTAATTCCTAAGTGTTTACAAACACTCTCTCACAGCTGTATAGTAAAGACCTGTGGCCACCATGTGAGCACACTGACCCTGACCTATGCAGATGTGTGGCGGATGGCAGTGAAATCGGGCCTCATTTGGAAATGCTGGACTACTACTACTACCACCAGCACCCGCCTAGCCTCCTGCAGCTCCTGTCTCTTGGCCGTGTTCTATTAAGAGACTTCAAGGAACAGTTCAGAGGAGAGAGGAGCCTGTAAGAGTTAATGAAGCTTTAAACAACATTGTCTCCTGCCAGGAGGCACCATGCCATACTGACCTGACTCCACCCCACAAGCTCCTCATTGACCTAGAGTCCTCAGGGTTAGAGGACACGTGTGTCTGTATGTCAAGTCATAATCTCAGTGTAGCTCAGATATTTGTCACTGTCAGCACTATAATGTTGGTGTGAGATTTGGATTAGCAAACTCAACTATGCTAAACAAACTGCAAATATGAAACTGAATCCCAATGGTGTGTGTTATGTGCCTGTAGGGGAGCCAGACTTGCTGGTTGAGCTATGCTCCCATCCTGTCCTCCCATTGCAATGCACCAATGTGTTTTATTGACTAGTGTGTGAGTGTTGTCATATGGTCCACAGAGACAGACCTTAGTGGCACATGTTAGACCCTGTGCTTCAGCAACTAAGCATTGGAGATGTACAACAACACAAAAGAAGCTTTTCTTTTTTTTTTTTTCTTTTTTTTTTTTTTGAGGAGGCGGGAGGTTCATACAGACTTTCTAATCTCAGGGGGGAATCCCAACGGCCCATAAATCAGCCGGTGATGAAAGTTTCTTTTCCAACTGGGAAGAGGCAGAAAGCAAACTGTGCTGGCCTGAGAGGCCCATCCCACCACCCTCTCCAAGTGCCTGCAGGGAGTTTTATGAGTAGGGAAGAAGAGATAAAGTTGCAGGAGAGGAAGGGTCTTGAGAGCACTGAGGCACTTCACTCCATTTTTGTGTCACTGTATCCAGTCCAAAACCAGTGTTACTTTGTTTTTGACGTGCTAATGAACAAAGATTTGTTGTAGTATTATTATGGCAAGTGTAACCTGTTTGATCCATTTAATCATTTAAATGTTAATGTTAACCTGCTGCAGCAATCAAAACTGGTGTAATGGAAATTGGGGAGACAACTGTCAGATAAGAAGCTCAGGTCAAATAGGATTTTTCTCAGTACGTCAAGGAGAGAAGGCAACAGTTAAGATTTAGTGTGTAGTTAACACTTAATAATCTTTATTTCGGATCAGAGACTATAAACCGCACCCACTGTTTTGCTGGTAAAATAGCTAGACCTCATCTGTAATCAACTACTATAAAAAAGATGAAACAAAGTCTCCAATAACTCCAAGCCTCCAATAACTCAGTAACTGGTCAAAAACATAGTCACAAAGTTTTTTGACTGCAGTAGTCTTCATCACTTTGTCAACCCAGTGGGAGTTGGCAAGTGCCTGACAGATGGTTGAACCTATAGACCAGAACTGGCAGGCAGCGAGTTTTGGACAGAGACAGCCAATCACGAGTGTTTGAAATAATCACAAACAGCAGTACAGGGCTCACAAAATGCAAATCTGCTTCAATTGTGCTAGCTGCTCATGTAGGAAATTGCTTTGGTTACTATTTAATTGGCACTTTGCTTTTATCAATATTCAATCCTGAGCAGATGGGTAGGTGTACCCAGGTGTACTTTAGGGCAGTGGTTATCATCCTAGTCCCCAGGACCCAGAGTGGTTCCAATTTTCCATCCTACCAGGTAGTTAACTGCATTCACCTTGCAGTATCAGGTGTAAATGAGTCCATGATTAGATGGCTGCAATTAAAACCGGCAGCGCTCTGGCTCCCGAGAACCAAGATTGAAGATCACTTTCGACAGGATTACACAGCCCTGGTGCTAGCTAGAGCCCTGTGGATTATAGACTACCTAATGGACAGGCCATAGTCTGCCTGCTTCCAGAGCAGTGTGTTAGACATTCTGCAAAGTAGCACAAGTGAATCCCAGCAAAAAACAGGAGACTGTACTATATCTTTTTCTGTTGACTTTCAACACCTTGGATTTCAATTTCAACTCTATTGTGGCATTCATTGGTGAAGCCTATACAAGAGGTGGTACAAGGAGAACAACTTGCAACTCAGTGACTAAGGAGCTGGGAGTGGATTTCTGACTGAGCAAGAAGCCACTGATACCTGTTACTATCCAGGGTGAGGAAGTAGAGATCCACAAAAGCTGGGGAGACAGGCAGGACTGACAAACTGGTGAAAAAGTCAGGCTTTGCTGTATGTTTGAGCCTGGATATCAAGGTATTAGCAGAGGGGAGAAACAGAACAAAGCTGAGCTCCATCCTAGACAACACCTCCCACCCTGGCTATAACAAGCTAATATAGAGCATCTTTAGCCTCTGCCTCATCCCCTACTAGAACAACACAGAGCACAACAGGTGCTCTTCTGTACAGACCACCATCAGACTGAACAATGCTTCCTGTCAGGGAAAAAGTTGAGGCAAGGCACCTGTACCGCATATAAAAACTGTGACGGACTACTGATGCTCTGGACTAATTTATACAGTGCGGCTGGCACACCTCAC
>OMKZ01015474.1:29142-51894 GCA_900302535.1 Neoniphon sammara | reverse complement strand
AAAAAAAAAAAATTCAAAAGTATTCATTTTGTAATAAGAAAGCAAATTTTAGCATTTGAGAAGCTGTAACCAGCAAATTTAGCTATTTTTACACAGCAAAAGATTATATTATATTATTATTATAATTAATTGTATGTTTATCAGCTAATCAGTTAATTAACTAATTGTTTCAGCAAAACTCATTGCTGTGTACAAAGTCCTCAAAGCTTTTTTGAAAGTTATGACAAGTGCATGATCCATCATAAAACCTTTGTTCAGTTCAAAAGGCAAAGAAGCCTGCTGAAACTCCAAATAAAACTGGCACAATTTTGCACTTAATCAATCAGATAGTTTGATAATGTGATCATGTGAAAGTTCAATCATTAAAATCAAATGAAACAATATTCAAAATGGTCAGTGCATGCAGCAGAGCATAAGCTCGGCACTCAAACCTCCTCCCTTCATGCTCTGCTTCTTTTGCAGCTCATGTTTTTCACTCAGCTTGATCTTATCTGTAACCATCTCCTTGATAATCTCCCAGTTCTCCTCCTTTGCAATAAAATCTTTAATTTTCCTCAGAAAGACAGTGACAGACAATGTCCGCAATGTCAGAGGTAACTTGGATGCCTTTAACATCTGCGTCTTTTTCCTTTGCAGAGATATGCAAACTGGAAAAATTTTTGAGGTCATTTGTATTTTTGGGGGCTCTGTGTCTTTTTCAGTGGAAAAGACGTTCTCATTGGCCCTGTCTGTGACTTTTGGTGAATCAGGATTTTTCATGTTTCTTTACAGGGGGGCAAACACTCTTCATTGCCTTGTTTTGTGAAGTCTACCAGCGGCAATTTTTCTGCAACAGCGTCATCCTCTTTTTGCTCTTTAGGTTCTTTCTCAATGACAGAAAACCTCCTGAGTGACCTTATTTGTCAGGTCACAAGCTGCCCAGTTGGCCTCCTCCTTGAGTCCTGATTCTCTGTCAGTGGTGGAGATGTTTTTGGCAGATACATTTTCCCTGTGGAGAATATTCCACTTTGATGCTGAAGCCTCCAGTCATTCTGGTTTTGGACTGCATATCTGATTTTTTGGCAGTCACTGACTATACCGTAGAGAGTAGACCTCTTCCTTTTGGTGCCTAGCTCCCTTTCACCAGTGGAAATTTTCTGAATATCTGTATTGTCTGCACCTGCTAGCAATGACACAGCTGAGCTTTCCTGTTTGACCTTTTGGCTATAATCCATGTCATTTTCCTGCTTTTCAGCTCCAAACTTCAACTCAACAGTTTGCAAATCCTGAATTGCTGGGTTTTTTTTTTTGCAGCGAGGCACATTTAAATGATTAA
The DNA here is from genome assembly GCA_900302535.1 of Neoniphon sammara. Classification (NCBI taxonomy): domain Eukaryota; kingdom Metazoa; phylum Chordata; class Actinopteri; order Holocentriformes; family Holocentridae; genus Neoniphon; species Neoniphon sammara. The sequence continues at coordinate 50,579 of OMKZ01015474.1, read as the reverse complement.
TAACAGAGACAGCAGTTTATGTTTCTATTAATCTGAATATCTTTTTTCTTCTCATATTCAACTGGATTCTTCTTTAAACTCTATTCAAATGGATGGTATATGTTATTCAATGCATATTTCATTCATTTTTGCATATTTTTCAGACAAATTCAAAAGTATTTTGTGTCTGCAGTGTTGAGACTTGCACAAATCAGCTCCAATATGCTGAGGAGCAAAGAAGTTTACTGGATGCAGGTGACCATCTTTGTCTTTTGGAGCTGTCTGGATGAACCCTGTAACAACACACACAAATATTTCAGTCAAAACAATGTATTAGCCACATGCCATAGTCTTCTTTGTTCTTTAGCGATGGACCTGGCAGAAAGTGGGTCATGTGTTACCAAGCCTGGGATGTTTTAATGAGCCTGGGTTCAACAGTGAGATAATAAACATCTTGTTTAGGTCCAAATTTGACAGCTGGTGTACTGTAAGGAGATGCTGACCAAAAGATATTAAATGACAAAAGAGCTATTTCTCAGTTCTTGTTTCTTTTTGCTTTCTCTCTGTTTATGATGCATCTCATCTGAACTATATGGTACTTGTCATATTTACAAAGGTTGGCGGGGTGGAGGGGAAACAGAGATATTTCGTGCATAATAGGATTACCAGACAACCATAGCCTACATCCCTTTATCTCTTTTCTGTCTTTGCATATCTGAAAACAAGGGAACATTATGGTGGACAAATATTCTCACTCAACAGAACGCCAAACAGGAGCTGTAAAGTTCAGTCTCACCACTAGATGGCGATATCCGACAGCTGTCATCTCATTTTTCCCAGTCATTTGCACGTGAATCTAAACCCATCAGATCCACACCACAGGCAAACCTTTTCCACCAAGTTGTTCAAACATAATTCGGCTCTTTATTCTGAACGTGATGTGAGGAAATTTTTATACCTTGGGGAAGCTCTCTGAGTTGCCATATATTTGTATCATTTGTGCCATTATTGTGTTGTTGTGGTAGTGGTTGTTTTCCAATTTCCACACTATCTTTACAGAATTGTTACAGAATTTGCAAATAAAAAAAAATGTAAAAGAAATAAAGTCAAGGTTCTTCTCGTTATAGCTGTTCAAAAATGTGTGGTGGTGCTTTCTTTACAATAAATAAATAAATAAATAAATAAATAAATTCCTAAGCTATATAACAACTCTATTCTGGCGATGGGCACTAATATATGCCAATTAAACGTGAGTTTACACTGATTATTGTTTGGTGTTCTATAGGGACATACAACGTGTCCGTAGTATTCAAGGGGAAGTTTGGGTAACCTGTGGCCTACTTTATGGTGTATCTCCGATATCACTATAAATTCCTAAAATTACAGCGTTATATCTATCTGTTGGTGTAATGCTTGTATAGTGTGTCTTTCCTAACACTTGGAATATTCGCTCATTATTTGCATACTACCAGCGTGCTTCCGATTAGCCAATGGAAAAGTACTATTTGAGCCTGCCGCCTCCCCCCGTATCCAAATCAGCCTCTCAAATTCCCCTCCCTGTTGTATGCACTGTAAGTACTCTATGGGTCTGTCCCGTGTCCCGTCTGCTCACCGAGTGCTGTCCTCCCCGGGAGAAACAGTGAACCCTCTCACTGTCTCTCAGCTGCAGCAGCCCACGGCCGGTGCGTCCCGGTGCGCACAAAAGCTTTCACTTCCCAACCGGCAGACTTCACTGGTGCGCTACGGATTTCACCAAACCTCAGGACCATTCGCTTCAGCTCAGAGAAAACTTTTGTTGTCATGTCTCGGTTTTCAGTGACAACAGGACTCTGGAATTAGGAGCTGCTGTGCGGACGAGGATCAGTCTTAGTTGTCTCCCCCCGGGCAATGTGCGCAAGGTGATACAGCTTATTGGTTACCTGGCTGAGTGAGAACAGGACGGCTGCGTTACATGGATTTCCCCACCAATCGTCACTTTAACGCGGGACTGTTTGATATTACCCATCACTCTTTGAGTGCAGGCTACTTCGGCTCAAGTTAGCCCCTTTCCCCTGTCAGTTTCCCCTTCTAAACTTCAGCCATCGGTGGATCATTTTGCGACCGAAACGATGGGCTCGCAGACCGGAGCGGCTCTGCAGAAACAGACGCTCCTCTGGCTGCTCGTAGGTGAGTTTGTCCCTGGACAGTCACACACTCTGATGGAACGGGAAATAAAATGTAAGGTGGGTAGGCGAAAGTGACCTCCAGTGGGTGATCACCCCGAACCACCGAGATAAAAAATAAATTCATTTTGTGTTTCCTTAGGCTGTTATTGTACAACTTCTCTTACAGTTTGAACTATTTAATAGGCTTTGATGTTATATTGTAAATTATGCCAGCTTTGAAAGGGGCTGAGCCGATTTCAGGTGTGTTTGCCCTCCTCCACATCTATGGTAATAGAGTTATTAGTATGAAGTTATTAGTATTAGTATTAGTATGATATGAACTGATAGTGAGACCTGCAGAGTATTTTTTGCCCCCTATATGCGAATTTCGGCTGGCATATGATACTTCGTGAAGATACTGAGTGACAGGCATTTAGTTTAGGCATGTGTTTCCTACAATGGAAAGCACTATAATACTCCTCTAGGGCTTTATATTGTCTGGGGCACTCAACACTGAATTTAAAGCGACACTACAGTAATTTTTATGGTATCATTACAGCATTCATATAACATTCCGATGGAGGGTTAATGGGGAGGTTTGCTGTTGTTGATATTACTATGGTAGGCCTGTCCTTATAAAATTTATCATAGGATTACTTTAGCTGTCAGCCCGTCTCCTAGTGTAGTTTTAATTGGGGCCGAGCAGCGCAGGTGTGAAGCGCAGAGAGTTGGCATGTACTGCTGAAAGACCCCCTACATGTGTGATCCTACCTTCCTATATATTTCAGTTATAATGAGACCGATAGGATCACTGGGTTCTCTCATTTCAGCTGTGGAACACAGCGCACAGGTAATGTTACCTCAGTCCTAACTGTACTCCTGCTTATTAAGATGCATTCTCACCCCAAAAGCGAGAGTTGTTGCAGAACTGAGCCAAAATCTCAGTAAATATGCTACATTGTTATAATGGTGATCTTATAAGCAGGAGTTAGAGGAGGAGTTTAGCAGGAGTTTATGTGATATATTATTTGAATTACTCAGTTGGAACTGTTAGAGCTAGATAAAAATATATTAGACACGCCTATAGAATGTGCTAAATGTGTTTTTGCTACATACAGTTTTTCATATGAGCACACATCAATTTGAAGTCCATCATCAAATTGTTTAAAGCAGTGTTTTTCAGAGTTTAGGTCCAACTTGGGTTCAAAAAGCTGATGGATTCTGACTGTAAAAGAGCAGTTTTGCATGAAGCCACTTAAAACGGCCCAAGCATCACCAAGTTCCTGCAGCTACCCTGAATAAAATAGTTTCAGCAAGTATGTTATACGAGCTACTTTAAAATGCAGTAAAACCTGCTAATTTCATGAAACATGTCTCAGAAACATGGGGCGGAGTTTGTTGGTTGAGCCTTCAAGGGTTCCCAGCAAAAAGCAGTAAACATTAATATACTCCTTGGCTTGAAGTAAACAGTTTATGCTGACTGGTAGAAGTTTGGTTTCACATTTGGAAGACTTGTGTTCTGTCACTCTCTTACACCCAGATCAATATTCCTTTTGTGTGGGAATGCATGGGAATTTTTGGAGATGAGCATGTGGCGTCCCAGTTACATAGACACTGATTGTTATTTATTTACTCTGTGTTTCTGTGTCGATGTTTTCTGCTGTGCTTATGGTGGCAGTCATTGCCCTCATTGTGCCTTGTCCTGAGTATTGTATCAGTTATCATGTTTCAGTGGTGAAAAAATGCCTGCACTGAGATCAGTACGGTAAAATTGCTATTACTAAGTGTTATGGAAGTAGGCAATCATGTCCTCAGCAGGCATTGGCATCACCAGATGTAACATATCGTGTCTGGGTAACAGTGGGCTATAAAGAAGAAAACCATAATGACAAAACACCGTTGGTAATAATTCATGACACACTAGTCGATGCTTATACAAAATATCCTTTATAATACAAGACTAGTGCAGAGAGCCTGGTTTAATCTATAAAGAGATATTTCATTTTAATGTGCATTTGTAAAGGCATATCTCTATAGGAGTGAATGAGTGTTTAATCACACAGTTGCCTGCTCTTGGGACCTGCATTTCCACATTTTTAGTTCCATATGGAAAATCCAGATTAAAAAAATCATACTTCTAATACATCTATAATAAACAAAAATAAAAAACATGCATCTGTTTGCAGTCATCAATATTGCAAGCGGGGGAAAATCTGAATGCTGGTGGTGCTGGTTCATATTGGAGGCTGACTGCTTCTTAACTTCTATGTAGGTGCAGTATGCATGTCTGAAAAGTGAAATTGTTGTACCAAAGTGAAATAGAGGTCTAGCATAGCATAATGGCATTTGGAGGATGCTTTTATCCAAAGCACCACACAGCACCATCAGTGCATATGGATGTTCCCAGCAGAAATGATATTGCCATGCTTTACCATTTGCATACTTTACACATCACCCACAGCTTTTAGTGCTACTGAATGACACTGCATGGGCTACGATAATAAGTTTATTACAAGCTCAGTGAAAGCTGTACATGACATTTCTGAAGACTAATCCACCACTGCTACATCCCATGTGTCAATTATTCAATATCCTACTTTTCACATTTAAACTAATAAAAGGTGTATGATAAAAGCGCTCAGCTGATGAGGCCACATGCTAATGTTCCACTATATTCACTTCACAGACTGTAAATCCAATCTAATTTCTCTTGTTCGCTTTCTCTCCATCTCCTTCTTTCCCTCTTTTTCTCTCTCCTATATGCACACATACTCAGACACACCTACAGTCCAATGCCTGTGAATACAATCTGTTGACCTGGGTTCATCCCGCAACCCCTGATGCTAACACTAACCACTAACTAACACTAACCACTGCTTTACCCTTACCTTCACCATAATTAAAACCCTATTTTTTAACCTTAAAATAAGCTTTTAGTGCAGCCAAAAAGGCCCTACAATTGGGTCTTGCATTACTCTTTGGAGCACATTTCAGTGCTCATGAAAACAGAATGTGAAGAACACCAAGAAAACATTCAGATACACATGCACACACACACACACTGGAAACACACATACATACATTATGCGCACACACGGTGATGCGCTCCGACAAAGGTGTTTGTCCACGCTTCCAAATGAAGCGGACTCCTGTGCTCTTTGCTCGTTGTTTCCTGCCACAAAGGCTCCATGTAGGCGTTGTATATTTACAGAGAGAAAAAGTTATGACTCATCACAGCAGCACCAGGTTGTCTCATTACCGTTTCACCATCTTGCCTTCTAAATCAGTAGTTTTCAAACTTTTGCTCTAGAAACCATTTTTACCAAGGTTTTTTTCCCCCAAGATCCAAACTGATTTGCAGGCTATCAGACCAGTCTAGCATGAATTACCCTCTTATAGCCTAATGTACTAATTTAGGCTATTTCTTTTATAATCTATGGGGACTTTGCAAAGCAATGACCGCATTATATAGTCAGTAGAGCAGAGACGTAATACAAAGTTGAAAGGGTCCATTCAAAATAACTTACGAAGGCATCAATTTCCCCAGAATCATTTAGGTCTCAACCAAAAGCGATTTTTAATTTTCTGGAGCAGTTTTCTCAGCCTGGTGGCCGATGACTGCAGAGCGAGTAAAGGGAAAAGAGTCCTTCACTCTTTCCCACAGATATGAAGGGATTGGCTCAGAGAGGCACTGTAATCCTCTTTCCCCGACATGATAGTCTTTGATCTGTGGGCTCAGTTTTCAATTTGAAGTCATTTGAAGCGCATTTCACATGTGTATCGCACTGCAGTCATAACATTGTGGTAGTGGAGGAGCCGAAGGGTTGATTTATGGTGTGAAATACTTAATGGAACAATAATGACAGTTTGACTGGTCTCACTGAACAAAACACACCAGTAATAAAAATGTTGATACACCATTCTTAAACTAAAGGTCGAGGCTTAAAACGAGTCATGTCTGGTCAGTCCCAAAACAGCCAGGGCACTACTGTATTTTAATGAGTTTGGAGCGAGGGTTTAATCAGGTTTCGTCCCAGACTGAGAAAGTGTTGGAAACCTTGGGTTAATTCATTTTGTTCGCTCAAACTTTTTTTCTAGTTCCCATCAATTCATCAGAGCTTTGGGAAATCCATTCTTGTTGATGTGCCAGCAATCTTCCTATTATCAATGTTTTTTTTCCTCTTTAACAGCCTAAGGGCCGTCAGCATGACCTTTCCTGCTAAATGCTGAGTAATCACAGTCTCAGGCTTCATGAATCAGCATATAGGCTTAAAAAGTAGCAAACTCCAAAAACATCAATAATATAGCTGCAGTAGTTTTATCTACCTCTTCAGAGAGGTGAGCTAAAATGCCGATATATTACAGTAACAAGAGAGATTGAACGAGAGCACCAAAGATGCTGCATGCACAGTGTGGCAGCATGCGGCACTGGATGTTCATTGTTAGGACAGCGGTAAAGTCTGCCAGCAGTGACATAAAGTGCCACCTACTGCACCTGCAGCTGGGTCGTGATGACAGAGGATGAAGTGTAAAAAATATTTTCTCCTCTATTGTTGCAGTGAAAACAAACCGAATGTTGAAAAATCCAGTGAAAATGGATGCACAACCTGCTTTGGGTGTCTTCTATTTAAACAAAGATTAAGTTGCAAATATGTTGTTTTTTTCCTCCTGACTGTCCAATTTTGAATTCTGAGAGAAAAAGATGTCCCACCATATTTTTAGATATATCTTATATTACATATTTTGAAAAGAAGTATTTCTATACCGTCACAATCTATAATGTTTTTTTAAAGGTGCAACCTGTAGCATTTTGCATTTTCAAACTTTCCCATGAACCCCATTTTTTCCCTGTCACAAACAGAATCTGTTTTTAAGTGAAGTAATAAGGAAATATGCACTCCAAAATTTAAGCCAGCATTAAGTTGAGACAGCGTTAGAAAGGTGGAACTGGAGCAAAGTTGTGCATCACTTTAAAAGTTGAATGTTTCCTGTTTTGTGCCATAAAACAATCTCTGTTTGTGTTGTAAAGTATTTCAGCAGAGGTCCCATGAGATCTGACATGTAGTGTAAAATGCAGTGTAGAAGCTGCCGATCGTTCTGGCGATGGGTCACCGTAACTTTTATTCCATAATTAATTTTCATAATTAATGTGGTAATAATTTATTGACATTAGAAGGATACGTTTCCTTCACACACCAGTTTTTTTTGTATGAATGTAGTAGTCAAACTTGTTCATCAAAAACATTTTGCCAACAAGTTTGCTGCTGGGATTGGCTGACATTCTGCAGTGCCAACAGGTGTGGCTGTTTTTAGGCCACAATGTAAACACGACAAGATAAAGGCAGAGAGAGAGAGAGAGAGAGAGAGAGAGAGAGAGACCACCCACTGCTGCAGATGAATTTTGGGACCCTGTGATGTTGCCAGCAGTGACAGTAATGTCAGCTTCTCTTCCCAGTCCCCGGTTTAGCTCGATCTGTCAAGCCCTCCCCTATCCAGAAAGCTTGGATTCATGGACTTCATAGATATACGGGGTGCTCACTGTTTCTCCTCTGGACAGAGAGGCATTTCTGGGCTAAAGGTCTCAAGAGGACGTTTTTTAGAATCTCCATAAATCAGCAGGGTTGGAGAGAGATAAATAGATAGATAGAGAGAATACAGGGATCTAACACAAGACGGAGAAAAAAGGGAGAGAGATAACGAATGAGGTAGGCGTGGTTGGGAAGCGAAGGTTTTAAAAGTGCTGATAGATATTTTTTTTGTTTATGGCTTGTCCATATGTGTGTTTGTGTGTGTGTGTGTGTGTGTGTGTGTGTGTGTTTTTCCTGGGATTGGGAAGACAGGCCCGCCCACTGGTCTTTGGCTAATTAGATTGATGCTGAACAAGGGATGAGAGGAAAAGAAGAATGCAAACAACAGGAGCCACAACCCCACCCCCTTTTTATGTAGCTGTTTTTCTGTGTGTAATTCTGGATATAAATTTCCACATTCACTTTCTCTCCCTACTGTTCTCTGTACCTGTTTCTTTTTGACTTTCTCTCCCTCTCATACTTAACCTTGACTGTTCCCTACATTCAGGGTAAAGTAAATGCTGTTATGAGTAACAAAATGTCAATAATAACTGTTATGCTTAAGTGTTTCCCTTAAGCAAAAATCCACAGAAGACAAGATATTCAAATGACGACCCAAGGTCATGTGTCAGCTCAGCTTCAGCTCTGTGTTGAAGGTTTACAGCATTCAGCTTTTGAAATCAGCGGTGCAGGTCTGCAGCATTGACACTTCTCTATGAACTCACTACTGGGAAAATTACTTCAAACTTGACTTCAACAAGCCTATTTGATACTCTTTAGAGAGGATTAGCATGCCTAACAGGCCAGCCGTAATTTGTGATCTTTGAAAACTTTCTGTTTTCTGTTTATAGTTGTGAAGAGAGAGGAATTTAAGGGCTGTTGTGAGTGTCTGGCTTCACCCTTGTTAACACGGAGTGTGAAACGAGTCCCCCTAATTAGGTGTAGAAAGCAGGTGTGAGGCAACAGCTCTCTTCTCACAACTGCCTTATAAATGAACAAACTGTCCACTGTGTGTGTGTGTGTGTGTGTGTGTGTGTGTGTGTGTGTGTGTGGTTGTATATGTAGCACCCCAGGGCTAGGCAGCTATTTCCTTCACATTTTCTACAATTTATTCATCATTATACAACAGTTAGTTCCTGTCAAATAGTTGAACCGGACAAGAGGCATTCCATGAGTGCTGATGTACAGTATGACAGCATTGTGACGCTTTACTCGTATGTATCCCGCCGCTTTACAAGTGTTCTGTAATAACTGTTAATTATTTTAACTGCTGTGATCTACATTGTAACAAAATTTGCAACATGACAGCAAAAAACACATTCCCCAAAAAAAACATTTCAGTTAAATTGTGAATGGTTGTCAGAAAAAGACAATGGGGAGGAAAGAAGCCTGGGTACTTTGGTGCAAACCTCCAAGTGTGCTCTCATTACATCAGCAGACCTGCCAGTTTGCCTGCGCTTATGTGTAGACCTACACCAAGTAACAAGCCAGCTTGCAGTTGAGAAATTGTTTCAGTTGAGATTGTGTGATTGCACCGAAGATCTCTCTTTTCCCTAATCAAATGTGTACATACAGTGTATGCTCATGTGTCTTTGCATTTGTTTTGCCAGGTTTATTTACTATGCTATGTATAGTATCAGTAGTATCATAAAGTTTGGGAGGAGTTGTGTGTGTGCGTGAGTGCTTGTGGGTGTGTATATCCATTATATGTGACACTATACCAATGTGTGTGTATTTGTTCTGCCAGATTTTTCTGTCTTAAGAGCAGCATCAGAAACTATAACTCATCCTGATGCTCTTTCTCCTCCTCTTCCTCCTCATCCCCTCAAAATCCAAGACATTAGTCCCCTCACTGAGCAGCAGAGAGGGGATTTTACAGCCCATTTATCTGGGGCGCTGCTCTTACATTACATTTACCTTACATAACAATGGCATAGTGATATTGTTGAAGTGGTTCACTTGACTAGTGCACCAGGCTGGGATTTTCTTTGAACAATGTCTTTGCATTGTATTTCTACTTTATGGAAAGAAAGGGATGGGATGTGGCAGTGGTTGCGTGCAGGATTTAAACCCACATCAGGAGCTCGTGGCATGTAGTCCAGCTTGCTGAGCCACCAAAAAGCCTGGAGGGACTTCTCTAAACATTTATTTGACCAGAGTGGTTGAGTAGTAGCACATTAGTATTGATAGAAATGACCTGAGGGAGGAGTTACGGGCTCAAGGAGGTTTTATATGCTATACATACCCACACTTGCACTTTGGAGTTGCCCAGTCCAACCACAGTCTTGTGCTGCTGATCGCTGAGCTGTTTGGGGCAAGTGACTCATCTTGGGGGACAGTGATGGGGCAGCAGCAGCCAAGAGGTTGGGGAAACTACCTTCTTGTTTTGAACTGTTTGACTGGAAAGTCATCAGTTTGAATCCAAGGACAATCTTGAAAATGAAAATGAAGAAAATGATTTAATGATATGCCTTATTACCACAGAAGACATTTTGAACTCATATTGCTGTTGGGGTTGGAAACTCTGTTCCCCACTGAAAAACATTAGATACAAATGAATCTCAACAAGTCAGAGGGATATAGGCTCACATTTTAAGATAGCCAAGTAGCTGGCTACTAGCTAACAAATGTGTCCAATTTCCAATGTCACCTCATCTAATTCCAGACACACGCTATTTTTTTTATTTTTATTTTTTATGATGATTTCCTTACCAAAAGGCAAGTGACATAAAGTGATGCATATCTGGAAATAGGTTTATATGTTTAAATATCAACACAGGAGTTGGACCGGGTCAGGTTTCTCATCAATGTATTGAACTGTGGCACCGTAATTTAATTCCTATCACCACAATTTCACCTTAATCAGAAAAAAAATGCCGTTATGGTTTCTATGATCATTGTAGTGGTTTCTATCCTCTCCTCATGTTCTCACACACACACACACACAAACACACACACACACACACACACCTGTTTCAGCACGAGGTCCGTGTATGATACGTCATGAAATTCCCCGTTTTCACTGTTTTCGCCACACTACAACATTTTCGAAAAACTCCGTTTTCGGTGAGTGAAAATGCGTTTTAGTGTGGACGGAAGGGCAAAACGGAGAAAAAAAGATGCGTTTTCAGATTTCTCCGGATTAGTGTGGACGTAGCGTCTGTTACACCTAAATGAAACGGAGCCTTCATTAACGTCATTAATAACACCTGTGTTTACCGCACTATTTTACGTCAAAATGGCTGCTGTGAAAAAGGACTATGCAAGTTCAAAATAAATATGAGTGTGGGGGGGTCACCTTGCGTTCACTTAGACCTGGAGTTTCCCCAGCTAGTTCACGAATTTGAATTGGTGACCTTTTAGTCATGAGCACACTTCCATAAGCTTCAGGCTACTGTTTGTAATCCTGACTTGATTTCCAACACTCTGCACCATTATTCAATGCTACAGTGAACACTACAGATACGATTTCACAACCCATTTATCTGTGGAAATCCTCTTTCATAAATTACATTTTAAAACAACCCATGTTGAAAATTCATGTAGGATTTTCTCTATATATTTTTCAAATGAAATGTGATAAGGCCTATTGGGCCAACACACCATAGCTCCAATGAGCTGCCTTCCATCAACGTTTTATTATTTTTCTCCCTGCTGCCTTTGATGTGTAACTTACCAATTTACTGGAAAGGATTTAGTGTCAAATTAAGCGAAGAAAATCCCAAATTGGACCAAATGAAAGCAACTGTTTGTAACATTGTCATTTGCATTAGTGTCATTACAGTGGTCACAGATTTAAAACGGAAATCAAGAAGCAATGATGTTCTTAATATTCCACTGCTGGGATCATATAATGTCAGGATTAGGACTGATTATATCCTAGGTTCAAACCTTGCCTTGGACATACATCACATATCTCCCCCTGTCTTTCTCTTCTTTCCTGTTTGCCTTTCCTCTGAGGTGTCCAACAAAGAAGCAATGGCATAAAAATAATGTAAAACAAAACAAAACAAAAAAATCCTATGGGTTTGTGTCTCTGCTTTGTATCAATATGTCTTTCAAACCAGGAGCAAATCACAGCAGGGGATATTTGCTTGCAGAAATGATTCACTGCATCCCTCTTGTTAACTACATGTTGGCTGAATAAGTGAGGAGAGGAGGCAATTTAACCTCCACACTGCATCCCTTGGTAAATCTGGACAAATTGGCCTCTGCTGTGCAGCGCCACGCTGCATTGATCGCCTGATTTTACAGCTCATATATCTGTGACACTCCTGTCTTAAACATCACTTTGACCTCAGGTAACAGAGGCGCAGCATCACCTCCACTGGTTTTTACTGTTCCTGGCTACCGCCCCTGTTCAGTGTTAATCATATCCAGGGACTTAAAGATGAATCATGCTCATCCTGTCTCGTTCTTGCTGTTTCTCTTTCTATCTCTAATTCTTTCACTGATCTTACAAATTTGAGAGCTGTGACATCAAAAACTGACAGTACTGTCATTCATGGTGCCATCAAATGGCCTCTAAATTCTTTATCGTAAGTCCTCTTTTCTACCTCTTTCTCTTTTTCTCTAACTCTTTCTCACCGTCCCCATGCAGCAATAAATATATGGGAAGCTCCTCTCTCCCATGGTCAGGTCTTCTCCCCTCTCTGTCCCCTCTACATTAGCGTGTTTTGTAACTGGTTACGACTGGTGTGCATGTTTGTGTCTATGCATGTATGTTTGTGTTTATTTATGTTTGTGTGTGCGTGTGTGTGTGTGTGTGTGTGTTTGTGTGCTTGTCATATTCTAACCCAGTTTTTCAAGTGTCATGCCTGAGCTGCTAATGAGGAGTGCTGGGGGAGCTGCTAGTTACTGGAAAATGTAGCATGTCTGCGTGTGTATGTGTGTGAATGTATGCATGTCTGTGTGAGCCCGTGTGTTTATGATTGGTATGCATGTGTTTGATCATGTGTGTGTCCCCTGCCTATAGTGGGCTAGCTATTAGCAATTAGCCAGAATCTATGGCGCAAATTTGCACTTCAGCACCTTGGTGATGGAAAACACACACACATGCACACGCGCACACACACACACACACACACACACGCGCGACTGAGTTGGCTCACTGTCACATGCTGTCATATACTTGGCACCCACTCCCTGGCAATGGGAGACAGGTTGACACACATTCACACACATACCACAAAGCAGTCACACACACCACATACATGTGTGATTGTCAAAACATTTGTTTTGGGGTCAAGTGAATGCTCAGCCATCCCTTAGCAAGTAACACCACAGTGCCCTTGAGCAAGACACAGAACGCTCAGTTGCCCACAGTAAAAAGCTGTGGTTGTAGAAGTGCATACATATACAGCTGTAGTTTAATGCAACTGGAATGGGCACGAGAGAGAATACCGTGCCACTTGTTTGCATTTTTCCTTAATGCTTTCTTGAGGGCCTATAAATTGTTGAAAATTCATTCATTAATTTTCCATTCCCACTTATTCCTAATCAGGGTCACAGGAGGCTGGAGCTTATCCCAGCATGCATGGGGCGGAAAATTGTAGAAAATGTGAGGGGGAAATAATAATGATAATAAGCCCCATCATACTCTCCTGTTGGTTCTGTCACTTTCCACTAATACTGCCTTATAATGCAGAATTGCTATTAAAATAATCTTCAAAAAGAATGAACCCAATTAAAAGTAATTTAAATTTTTAGAACTTTGGCTTAGTATTGAAGTTTTTTTTTTTTGTCTTTTTTTAGTCTTGAATTCAAACTTTAGTAACAAAATTGAAGTAGTATTGTAATTATTGTGGCAATGCAACAATAAAGCATGGTCAGTGGTTTGGCTTTGATGAATTAGAGAATGATTATGTGGAGTTGGAGTTCTTTTACCTTAACGGGCTTCAGCTGGTTTAGCTGACCATTATAAATGTTCTGCTGCTCATGGTGGGTTCACTTGAACTCAGACCTTAGAATTTCTGCCTTGTAAATTTCCCATTTTCAAAAAGGAAATTTGTATGGTTTTTGAGGCCAAAAATCAGTACCTTGTTGGACTGTACTGAAGGCTAGCAAGAAGCTGCAGCAAAGTGATAAGTTTCTCATTACTAAAACTAGTGAGGTTGTGCTCTAAATATTAATAAGATTCTTTATGAGTCTTTTGAGAAATCCCTCCTAGTTTACAGTTTATTGCAAGTGTCATCAGTGTGATCAGGTGAGATGCATTGATGATATACCAGTCGCCAAGAAAAGCTTTCAGAGCACTGCAGTGCTCTGGCTTTAGAGCGTTCATCCATGTGAATAAAGGTTTTTCACAACAATTTCAGTTGAATATTGATAGCACCAATCAATGCCCACATCAACAGCAGCAGCCACTGTTTTCGTTCACATAGAGACATTGACACTTGATATTATTTTCATCATGTTTTCTTTGGACGGCGCACTTAGAGTTCTGGCTGTCAACAGATGCCGATTGGCATTTTATTCTGTGAAACCACCATTAATGGAAGCTATTCCTGACCTCGAATCGCAAAAGTAACTCCTTGGGAAAGTGATTCAGGGGCTAGTGCCAGGCTGCTTCAGAGTGAGGGAATAAGGTCATCCATATGTAGTTCTCTCGCTGTGTTAGATTATACCATGCCACTTTCAGCGATGGTCCGCTGGGACCTCTGAAATATTTATCAGCCATTTGACAAGCATGTAATGGTTAGCCTGTTAGCCCTGTATGAGCGGATTACAGGTGTAATCTGAACAGCTGGTGAATATTTCAAATGTGACCTTTGCAGGTGTGGGTGGTTGCAGTGGGGTGAGGGGGGAAGAAAGAGAGAGATTCAGTTAAATGACGTGACTGAACCAACGGAGACAGAGCCTGAGTAAAGAGAGGAAATGTCAAGATGTGTGCTATATTAAAGATGACATCAGTTGTATTGAGTGAGAGAGGATGTTGAATTCAGAACGACAGAGCGCGGGAATGAGAGACTGGTAGAGAGTTATGTAATGAAGGTTATGCATGGCAGCTCCTTACTTGAGCTAATTATGCATTATGCAGATGAGTCCTGGCCTCTGCCAGCCTATAGCAGCAGAAGCATCATGTTAATTTATAGAGGGGAGAAAAACATGACGAGGCAAGATTAATCTGCCCCCCGTCATGTTACCTTTCTTCTCTCACCATGCATTCTCACTGCAATCACATATAGGCCCACTGTTCTCTTAATTGAATTGAATCAAATACTCGGTCTCTCGCCCCCTCTTATTGTCATACTGCGTCTCTCTTTATCTCTTTCCACTCAGAGAAGTGTATCATGCCAAGTTTGCTAGTATGCCAGTGGTATTATTAAACCAGAATTAGGCATAGTTAGCTCCACACAGCCCTCTCTGTCTTTGTCATTCGTGCCATTCTCTTCTTTTTTTGGCTGATAGTCGCCCACTGATGAACAGGGAGAGGAAGAGAGAGAGAGATCTCAGCTGTTTGTGGCCTTGCACTGGCTCAAAAATGCCGCTGGCATATCAGCAAAACTGGCTTTGCACACTCTCTGAGGGGATCACACAGATTTGGAAAAAAACAACTTGGTGGTGCGCTTGATTTTGCTTTACATGCTGTGTTTTCAATAAGCAATTAAAGGACTTGACAAGGTAAATCCCATGGCTCACATTTTTAACGGAGAACTTGCAGCAAATCAACAGGTCACTGCTGAAAGTAGGACATTTCATTCTTGCCATTCGAAGCAAACACATTCCCTACAGCTGCACCTGCATGTCATTATGATTCTCACAGGACTGGTGAAGGTACTTGTACATCACCATCAGGGGTGGGCAGTTTGAACAGGCTTAAATTTGATGATGCTACTGGAAAGAGGCTTTAAATCAAGTGCAGCTCAAGTCAGTCCAGTGCTTAAAAAAACAGTGAGAGAGAGAGAGAGAGAGAGAGAGAGAGAGAGAGAGAGTAATCAAGGCCCCTTGGCCAGGAATGTGACCCTGGAGAACCCCTCAATCCTCCTCTGGGTCTCCGGTGTTGAACCAAACACTTGGACAGAACAACAAAAGGCAGCAGATTTATGTCTCCATTTGGTTTTAGGGGAGAACACGAGAGCAGAAGATTCAGTCGAGAGGTTTCTGTGTTGCTGTTTCTACAACATGATCTACAGATGTGCTTTTCACTGCCTGGGCATGCACCTAACTGGGGGAAGGTAACACTGAATTGCAGCACAAACTGTAGAAGTATTAAGGTATGCTTCCAAAGCCTGTATTAGTCCAAGAAATAGATTTAATTAATTTGAGAGTTGTGGGAGAAATTTTGTTGAAAGTGCTAGTCCCAAAGAAAAGTTGAAAATAACTAGGACACACACACATGCACACACTCACTCACACTCACACAAAGCAACTCTGTAATTCCACTCTTGTACTGTTGGCCACTGTGCAAGTTCTCCACTGGAGTATTCGGACGGTTGAGTGCCTTGCCTTTGGCAGTCACGGGCTGTGCGGCAACACTTATGGGGCGAGAGCACCGTCAATCCCCCAGTTTTACCGCTACCCAAAAAGTTCCAGTCACTCCAAGAATTGTAAGTGGAAGTTTTCCATCCACAAGCTTTCCAACCTGAAATGCTTTAGTGTATCCCTAAGCATTATTGCATTAATCCAAAGTATGAAAACAGTCATGAATACCTTGATAACCTTGATTATTTGTAGAATTTCATCATGTAAAAGATAAACTGCAGTTACTAACTCTGGTAAAGGAAGAGGTTATGCATGGGCAGAATCAACAGACCTCAAAGTGTTGAGAGCAAAAGACAATGATTTCTACAGCCGCCTTTTGCTTTGAATTCATATTTTCTGAGTGGAGAACAGTGACTCTGCCTGTTGTGTAATTATAATCATGAATGTTTGCTCATATAGAGAGAAATAGGCTTAACACACCTCAGAGTGGATTACCCCACTCATACCATGGTCATTTGACAACAATAAAAAATAGGGAGAGATAATTTATGGAGTAATTTGCCCTGAAAATTAAAAATAAATAAATAAATAAATAAATACTCTAGCTGCCTGCACAGTTTTTGTACCGGTCAGACTGCCTAGCAGGGGAGATGCTACAAGCTGATTTGGCTAATGATACTGAACCATGGCAAGACATTGTGGACTTGCAAAAATCTATTAAATACTGTACATATTTACACAAAAATGGTTTGGCTAGCTCAGAGTTGGTGTTAACATTATGCCGGTGTTCACTGCTGGAAAATAAGTCCCAGTAGTTTTGAAGCAGTTGCCATTTTAAAAGCAAGGCAAGGGTAGCGGCTAATGGCTAATGCAGGTTAATTGCTTAATGCTTAGGTGTCAGTTTGTTTGTTAAATTAGAGCCAGACTTACACAGTATGAATGCACACCCTCAGAAACAAGTATTCGCCCAGACCATGGTGTAAGAGGAGTTTATGGCATGAATGTAAGTCACTGGAATGTCCTCACACTGGAAGAATGTGAATATTTTGTGTTTGCTTGCATGTACAGCATATGGAGAAATGCACTGTGTGTATGTGGCTGTTAAGCGCTGACCAGGGAGTTCATTCCTCATTTGTTTTTTCTTATTTAATTCCTCTTGACAGTGCCAGCCTCTTTCTCCACCTCACTGACTTCACTAGCCCTCTGCTCACCTTCAGCCAAACCTACTCTGACACACTGTGCTTGTGTTTGCGTGTAACATCCGGCGTGCACGTGCCCATGTGTGTTTCTATGTCTGTGTTTTCCTATGCATGTGCACGTGTCTCCCGAAGCAAACAGACAAGCTGTGTGTGAGTCTACACCTGCTTTTCTGTGTGCTTGTGCCTGTGTGTGTGTGTGTGTGTGTGCCCCTTCCCCTCTCTCCAAAGCCGTCCTGACATGTTGTGTAATTGTACTCGTCTGCCTGCGGCCCACTCTCCTCTTGTTATTTTGGCTGTTGTAAGCTCTCTGTGTCTCCCTGGCTCTTTGTCTTTTTTGTCTCTCTCTCTTTCACTGCCAATTTCTCTCACTCACTTCTATGGACATGCATGAGCACACATACATGCGAGTGCACACACACACACACACTGTACATACAAACAACACAGAAATATGCATGTATGCACATGTCGGCAGACATGTACTCTGCAATCCCTTTCTCAGCTTTCTTTCTTTCTCTCTTTCTTTCTGGTTATATTTTCTTATTTCCTAATCATGCTATAGTCATCATGATCATGGTAGGGCTGTTAAACCTCTCCTTATTTCTTTTTCCGTAGCTTGTCTATTTTACGTGACAATTCCAGGGTCACAGAAACACTTTCAGAGCACTGTGGCTTTGACATTTCTTATAATTGCTTGCTTGTAATTGTGGGAATCAAGAATTTGAAGCTATGCTACTGATTTTTGTTTCTCCAGATGCATGTGATGGTTTGTATGGAGGTTGCCATCCTTCCTGTTATCCTCCCACTCTTTGTAGATAACATTCACACCGGCTCATGCTACTCATGCTACTGTGGTGCATCTGTTTTTATCCAAGCTAATTGTCAGCTATTACACCAGAGACACTCTGTCAGACCAAACCTGTAACCGTGCTGAAAGCCCCATTCATTATGATGGTCAGCTGGTGATGGATGGGATTAAACATGGCAGAGGGAAGTGTTAACACACACACTCACACACACACGTGCACACCCTCTGATGTGGGTGGATATGTGTCTGTGTGTGTGTGTGTGTGTGTTCAGACCTGCCAACCTGTATGAGTTTTGCGTAGCAGGTACTCATTTTGACATGAAAATACACAGGTACCATTTGTCATATATGACAATATGACACTAATGGATAAAAAGAAGTATTAATATGTAAATCGATGATCCGCTTATCACAGTATACCACCACTTTGACAAGAGCAGCAAGAGGAAAACGGTGCTGCGTGACATCTAAATTCTGTGCAGTGCTGATGTGTGAAAGATTCCACAGTTGTCCTCTACAAGAAGCCATCTAGCAGAGGACAACTTCATAATCTTTTGGACAATGTGTCAGTCGGCTGCTGCAGCGGTGGGAACCTCTGACTCTGTTTTTTTTGAGAGGCAGCAGAAGAAAAGAGAACGAAGCCAGTGCCTCTTAGCTCCTGAACTGGAGCTGAACTCCAGCCTACATCCTCAACTGGTCCCATCCTGAAGACCAAGCCCTCAGCTGCTCCAAAGCCCTCTCTGGTCTCACACACACCTGCTCCAGAAAGCTAGCTGACCTGAAGACCAAGAAGTTATCCTCCAGAATCTCCATTCCCATCATACAATGCAGCAGCAAGTCAGCAGAAGAAACAGGTGCTCACCATCCAACCCTACAAGTCAGCTGGGGAGACCAGGCCTTCATCCTCCAACTCAAAAGTGTTTGACCTGAATGCATTGGTTTTTCAGCAAACGGAGGTGGGTAAAAGACAGAAGAAATTCTCTCAAGAGAAGGCAGAGACAAAAAGGAAGGAAGAAGAGAAAGAGATGACAAAACCAGAGAAGGCGTACAAATTCTTGACTGATCCACAATCACAGCTTTATGCTCTCCTTTTGAAATGGGCCATTCCCCTGTTTGAAACTGTAAACCAAACTCTTCAGAAGGAGGAACTCTTTATCCAAACTTTACTTCTGACATTAGAGCTGCAGCTTCAAAAAATTTTGCTCGCCTTCTGCCAAGCTGAACATATTGTCAGAATGATGGATGAGGTTAAGGTATCCTTTCCAGGAGGACTGATGAGGCTTGGAGAGCATTGGGTCTGATGGTAACAGGAGGAGGAAAGCTTTTTGCAAACCTTTCTAATGTCGTGCTTGGTGTCTTTGTCATTTTTCACAGTACTGCAGACTGTGAAAGAGTCTTCAGCTCAGTGACCAAAAACAAAACCCAGTATCGTGCCAGACTTAGCACTGATATGCTATGTTCTCTTTTGACCAGAAAGGCCATGGTGGCTGCCAAAGACAGAGGGTGTCACATGGAGAATTTAGAAAGCCCGAGTGTGCCACTTATGAGGCCAAGCTGCAAAATGCAGAAAGCTAACACATGAGCTCTGTGTTAGTGTGAGCTGTATGTGTCAGGTGTGTGTGGGGCGGAGGGTGTCAAAATGCTACAACAGAACATTGAGAAAAACATGTTTCATTGATTGTGCTGCTTTTACTTCATATACTTACTACATATTTATTTGTTTTATTCAATTATTCATTAAACCTTTGACTGCCAGACTTTATATTAAGCCACTGTAAATGGGTCACTTTATTTTCAGGTGCGTGCTCTGTCAGAAATTATTTATTTATTTATTTTTTCCCTCAAAGTCATACTTACAATCAGAATTGAATTCATTAAACCTTTTCCTGCCAGGGTTTATATTGAGCTACTGTAAATGGTTCCATTTTTATTTTCAAGTACGCCCTCAGTTCAAATATAGATTGCTGACACTAATAAATGAGTAGGCTATCGAAAATATACTATCTGTCATGTCTGTTTTTGGCTCCACATATGTCCACAGACTGAAATTTTTTTTTGGTGTAAGATGGTACTCCAAGACTGTCTTCAAGGTTGGCAGGGCTGGTCTGTGTGGGTGTGTCGTTGCACATAGAAGTGTGCACTGGGAATACGTGAACCATGGGAGTTATCTGTCACTGAACATGTGACGCAAACTGGCTTCACTCATTAGTGTCTCGACAAAGGAGTGCAGGAAGCCTGTTTTCACACCTGTGATTTGTGTGTGTGTGTGTGTGTGTGTGCGCGCGCGTGCATAATGCTTTAGTAACTTAAAATGGGATACTGACCTCATGCAGTGTGTTAGTGTACACACTTTTACAGCATGTGTGTTACACTGAAGATGTTAGAAGGGAAATAATGAGGAGTACTAGTCACTAGCTGTGTCATTGTGGAGTTCACATGTCTAATTTTAGTCTGCCATGGCTTTATTTTTGGTGCATCACCTCCTCAACCCTGTTGGTCTTATTGGTGGGTTCGTCATTACAAATGTAGGCTGTGCAGCCAAGCTTTATTCAAATCCACAGAACTTTATTTGAAATTGTAGTGGAGATCCCAAGGTTTCCAAAGATACCAAATATGTCCTGCTGAATTGCAGGGAAATGTGTATAAAATGATGCATAAGACATCTAGATATTTTCTATTTGATGTAATGGTGCAGCCATAAAACCAGTCAGTGGAGTGCTACAACCAGCAGATACAGAATATGTATGTGATATTGCTGTACAATATAGGGAAAACTATTTTTTCTAACTTTGAAGCTAATTAAGGAGAAATTTCAGAGAAAATCGAGAGGTTAAAATATAACCATCACAGTAGATATCAGGGTTTTCATATTCTTGTCAAGTTAAATGTTGCCTTTATTCATTTTGAGTGCATCGGCTCCAGGTATTTGGTTTCTATCACATGGTATGTCATCTTTAAAACATCCATTACAGCAGCCTAGTGGCTGTGAGGTCCCTCAGCGTACACATTTTACTTCACCATCAGTCACAATGCTGCCTACTTTCCTTTACATTTCTCTACATTTCTCTCTCTATAAATCATAGTTTAACTACACCACTGCATGCTGTTCTCTTGCACACACTGCACTCTCCTTTTCTTAGAGAGAAAGAGAGAGACAATTATGCAAAATATCATCAGTTTGAGCTCGCTCTGCTGTTCCTGTTTCTTAGATCTTGGAGAAGTTCTATCAAATTTGTTCTGTCCAGCAGCAGGGAACATCTCACTGTATAGAGACATTTGTCAAGCCAATTATGCCCCTGTAGTGTGCTGGTGACAC
>OMKZ01015474.1:0-11229 GCA_900302535.1 Neoniphon sammara | reverse complement strand
GATTTGATCTTTGACTTGATTGTTCTCACCAGAAATGTCAGTATCACGGAGCAGTATTGTTTCTGCTCTGATGTGAAGTTTGTACACTCAAATTTGAAACCCTTTGAGACAGCAGGAGTCACTTTTCCCCAACTCTCATTTGTCCCACAGAGGTGAAAGAAAGAAAGAAACAAAGAAAGAAAGAATGAAAGAAAGAGAAAGTCGATAAAAGTAGTATCACAAACTCCAAACTCCTTTTTTTCTAGTTTGATGCCACCTTTGTTGATGAAGTTTGAGTTTCTGTAGATTACTTTTCAACCCTTCCTGTGTGCAAGGTGATTTTTCCCAGGGAAGACCTACCTGGCACCGGGTGTTTGTAACAGAAAATTTAGAAGCTTTCAAAAAGTTCGAGTTCAAGTGTATTTATAGCCCTTAATCACTGTTTCCAATCTCAAGAGGCTTTTCAGGCCACAGTTTATAGAAAACAAACCTTATCATTAAATCATAAAAGCTTTTACACTAATGTATCAAAGAGTAACAAAGCAGAATAGTGATGTGGAATATAACTTTAGAGAAAAAATGAAAGAAGGGCTAAAAATAAATAGGGGGGGGGGGCACCATTTGTGAAATAGTAAGGCAGAGCAGCAGAGGTCAAGTATCAGGACAGTTGCTCTTCCCTCAAGGAAAAGCTGTTCTTGGCCAGGATGCCACAGGGCTTTGTGATTCAGTTCCATCCCTTCTAATGACATTTGGTGCGTACGTGCATGTGTGTGTGTGTGTGTGTGTGTGTGTGTCATCTTACCTCTCAGTGTATCCTAGCTGTCAAAAGGAGGACAGCCGTCTCAGCTTCCCCTCCTCTCCTCTGTCCTCAAATGTCACTTAGCGCTGTCACACTGTCACTGTTTTCTACACCCATAAAACACATTGTGCTATACAGAAGCTAAACTCTGCCTTACCTTCTCTCACCACCCTCTGTCACTTCACCCAATTATATGCCTTTTTAGTCATGTAATGATCCTGATAATAAATTTTCACGCTACCCCAAAGACCGAAACAGGAGCACGTATGCAACTTGAGATTTAAACTGGAAATGAGAATGTAGATTTATGTTCATATGATCATGAATATCCTTAAAGTGCTTCTGAAGTATTCAGTTTAGGAACATACACATCCAAAAACACACACTGGCATACTTCCTACAGTGTGTGTGTGGCAGTGTGGAGCCCTGTGTATTCTGGTGCTATTGTCACCATGGATGCAGGTATATTCCTCTGATCCCACAATATACGCGCTCTTATTGTGCTTCATGAGCTTGATGAAGCCTTCATAATGAGGAAGGCCCAAGTGTCAAAATGCATGACCATTTTTTCTCTTTGAAACTGCAGCGAGCTGTGTCTCGACTTCTCCATTTACATTATTTAATACTTTTGCATATTGTTCTAATTCCTCAGCTCCTCCTTGCCTCCCTAAATCCCCCTCTGCCATTTACTTTAATGGCTTCTGGGCTGCTTTCAATCATGTCACTTTGCCTCCAGTTTGGGCTTAACAACACCAATAAATAACTTTACATAATAGCCCAGTGTCTCTCAGCTGCTATTGCTTAAATATCCCGTGTGTATCCCTGCTGCCTGCGCGCAGTGTTTCATCCTCTTCGTCTTAACTCCCCCCAACCCCCAAAGAGTCTGATTGTTATTGCACCATGTCTCCTAGCATCTCGCCTTTACCTGTCATTGGGTCAAAGCCAGCATCCTTACTGACTAAATTAGGAGGAAATGGACTCGACAGAAGGCAGGAAAAGACTCTAGACAGGTGGCCAGTCCATTAACACGAGCCACCACTCAAA
This sequence comes from Neoniphon sammara, assembly GCA_900302535.1. Taxonomy (NCBI): domain Eukaryota; kingdom Metazoa; phylum Chordata; class Actinopteri; order Holocentriformes; family Holocentridae; genus Neoniphon; species Neoniphon sammara. The sequence continues at coordinate 9,407 of OMKZ01015474.1, read as the reverse complement.
TGTAGAGCTACCAGACTTTCACTCCCATTGACACCAGTGGGCAATTTAGGGGCTTTTTGCACTGCACAAGAAGGAACAAAAAGTAGTCCAAATGGGAACAAATGGGAGTGAACAGGAACTGGTTCTAGATCTAGTTATCCTGTGTGTTTCAGGGGAAACAGTAATGTTGTAGTCATGATAGATAAAGGCGACTGGCATTGCAGATTTAACAAAGAAGCAATCGTAATCTAATCAATCGTAATCTAATGCTACAATCTTTTTTGTAATGGTTACATGTTTATTTATTTGTACTTGTAAAACATATGCAACTTTATTTTTTATTTGAGATCATTCAGGACCATGTAGCCCAGTCCCTTCAAATGCAGCGGTATTTCATTCTCGTTTTCCTCAGGCTCCCGTTGAGTCTCGTCCTCTAACCAAATGAAGGTGAGAGCTTGGAGCAGCTCGTCGTTGCTCCGTGGTGCCGTGTTATTCTCCATTTGGTTCTCATAAATTTCCTCTGCACAAGTCGGACTCCCGGAAAGTTTGATAAATCCCAATTTTCACGTGTAAACGTCGGTGCGAAGGAAATACGAATAAAATTGTTGACATGCTGCTTGATAAATGAGGCCCATTGTGCAGTGATTCAGTTGCAGCACTCTGTCTCTCTCCCCTGTCAGCTGCTATCTCCTTCCTCTGTGAGCTTGTCGGTACAGAAACCGACTCTGCCCGCTCATGCTGAACAGGACACTGGCCTGTCACACAGCTTTAGCACGAGTGCAGCTCTTTGGCGTTGTACCACACAGTGGGCCGCTTACTGTTTTCATCTCTTGGCCCCATCTGTCTTTGTCCTGTTACACTGAGCCTCCTCACTGTCACTCAGCAGCAGATCCAATGGAGAATTTAGGCCTGGGATTAATTTACCAGTAAACTGATGTTTTATGTAATGTGAATGTGTGGAAGAAGCAGAACCCTTATGCTTAAGATTAATCCCCCCTTAAGCTTGTCATCCTTTCTAATCAGCCCCATCAAAATGCAAGTAAACAGCAAATTTGCCAATGACACAGCTGTCATTCTCATGTATTTTTAAACTGGTTGGTACTGGTGGTATTTTATTTGGTATTTCACTTCAGGGCTGGTGAAATTATCCAAACAAACTAGAAAATTAATGTTGTTCCTGATTACTAGGCAGGTAAGATAACATTACTTTTGTAAATAGATGCTCTTATGTCAACTCTTTCTTTATCACTGGGCAAATGATGAAATTTCACCCCCTCCAATAATTAATACAACCAGCCATCATTAAAACAAAGCATTTTAATAAAATAATGATGGTAGGCATGTCCTCCCACTAACTGTGAATGTTTTGGGGAGTCAAACTGGGAATCAAAGAGTCAAACTGAGCTGCAAATTCTCACCTTAACACACAAAATACTGTTGACATACAAAGTGCATTGCTATAAATCAGAAGCTCAATTCTCAGACCATATGCATCTCATAATGTCCAGTGCTTATTACTTACATGTACAGATCAATAAATCAATTCACCATGTATTCTCAATCATGTCTTCCAACATTACTCGGGTTTATGACACTGCAACACAATTGCCAATCAGTCCATGTCTCATTGGACACGGTTAGTGAACAGCATGTTATTTTGATTGAACTGGGTGAATCTGGGCTGGAAACCTTTTTGTGAAATTTGGGTCAGAGCAATTGTAAAACACTGAAACAAACACAGCTTCTTCACAGAAGCAAATGAAGGCAAAATTTATTTAAATGGACTATGGACTCTTGAGTTCTAGTTTTTGTACTCATGGTTATGGACTTTCTGTGTTTTGGCTTCTTGGGTATGGACTCCTTGTGTTTTTGTGTTTTGGTTTTCTGTTCCTGTTCTGTGTGTCCCTCCTGTTTCCCTGTACCCTGCCCTGCCTGCTCTTCCCTCCACACCTGTCCTGCATCAGTCTCGTCAGCCCTGCCTTTGTGTTATTGCCTGCGACACCCTCGTTGTCTCCCTTGTTAACCAATCCTAGTGTTTCCCTCCTTTTTTTTCCAGTGCCTCCCCACTCCAGGTGTGTCTTGTTCTTGTAATAAGTTCTGTGTATATGTACCTGCCAGTTCCATTGTTCTTTGTTAGTTGTTCTGTCTATGTTCCCCTGTGTTGTAGCTGTGTTTTTTTTGCTTCTTGTGTTCTGCCTGAGTCTGGAATTAAATCAATATTTTTCTTTAGTTTCTGTGGCAGTAGTCTCTTGCGTTTGGGTCCACCTGCCTGCTACATTGCGACAGGGAGGAGGACAAATATAAGGGAGAAAGTAGCTAAAGCTTTGCACTTTGGTAATTAACCCAAAGCAGATGAAACTCACTGCATATTGCTGCTGTCAGAGCCCGCTCTTGTTAAATGCATCGGTCTAAATCTCACATCTTAGAAATTATAATGGATGTATATCACACAAAGGAAACCTGTCGTTTTATACTTATATATAAATAAGTATAGTTTTAAAGTTTTATATTATATATAAATACTTAGGTGCTTGTTCATGCACATCTAATTTCATTCTGTTTTGATTCTCCACTAAATTTCAGTCACTCTCTTGGATCAATATGATCTTTATTAATGTAAGAGAAGTAGCAGAATTGATGCCTTGAGAATGACAAACTCGGGAGCAGGGATATTCAAAGAGTTTGTTTCAGGGGCTACTGAATGCGAATGCATTCATTTGTGAGGTGTGCTAACAATGATGAAGCACCAGGGTTTATGAATCTGATGATTTTGAGGAACAATTGGGGTTCTAAATTTAGCTGTATGATAATTCTGTCTGCTTCTTTCAGGTATGTACTAAACACAGAGCAGATGGAAAATATAACAAGTCTCTTTAATAGAGGGGAGGCAGATGAAAACAAATACACCATCTATCTGAAAACAAAAAGGATAACATATCGCCGTCTTGGTTCACTTAGAAAAATGTGCATATTTTCTGTTCTAATTTGAGAGAAAACACAGCTGTGTAATGCATGTGTATGCACATGTGCACTGGGTATGCACGATTCCTTGTGTAAAATGTGCCTATGCTTCAGCCACATTTACGATTTAAACAGTCATCTTACATCCAGACATCCCAGCCATTGGGGCAACAGATTATCAAATAGATGTCAGCACACCAAAGTGGAGTGAGGTGCAAAATGTGATAAGGCATGCAATGACTCCATCAACCCTGAGGTCTAATGATGTCCCTTACTCAGTGTATAAAAGTGCCTCGGGTGTATTGGGATATGTATAAAAGCTAATGAAGCTAGCGTAGAAGATGCAATTTATTTGAAGATCATGGCATAATGGCAGAAGGGACTTCAATTTCAAAGAGAAACTACAGATATAAATCGGTTTCGATCTGCTTGCCTCCTGAATGCAGAAAAGGAAATTTTCTTCAGAGGCTGTCAAACAAACTGGTTGAAACAACAGGGCAAAAAGCTGGCATGCCAGGCTTATCAGGGCACGAACACAAATATGACTTGGCACCAAACTGAGTCAGCTAAGCAAGAGAAGAGAGACTTTCATGTGATATTTGTGGACCATTTGGCTCTGCACCACATAATCTATTGTGGGAGGCTTTTGATTTCTTTAGGATTACAAGTAGCATTAATAATCTAGTTAAAGCGTGTTTTCAAGATATTTAAATGCGGTTCACAGAAACAGAGCTCACTACTGCCTTGCAGTATCTTGAGATAGGACTTATGACAGGGTGCATAATTTCCCTCTTAATTTTCATAACATCAATGTAGTAGTATAATCAATAGGTCTTCAAAATGGGTGGTTAGAGGGGAATGCAGCAAAAGTTACTAAATATATTGAATGATGGCCTAAATTGAGCAAGGATGAAAGTTAAACCTACCAAGTCAAGTGGCATATTAATATTAATTGTTAAGACGAAGGGTAAGCGAAAAGTTTTACACAGCAATGCCCATGGTTCTAGAGAAGCCTGTCAGGGAGGTGGTATGATTCAAATATGAATGATTAGAAGCAGGTTCAGGAGATAAGGCAGCAGCTAGTTAAAGGCGTTAAAGCAGCTACAAGGAGTTTTTCACTGGTCTCAATTTAATGCTGATGTCTCTATATGACCGACATAGGCAAACGAGACCATCAGAGTGTTTATGAGAGGCTGGAATACACTGTTGAACCTTCTCGAGGTGTTGTGGGTGTAATTCAAGGCAACACCAATGAACAAAGCTGTCCACTTGATAGCCTCAATGACTTGGCTAAACTCATTCACCCCGAAAGCCAGAGTAGCTAGCTGGTCAGTGTTGCTGTTTCTCCTGTTGATGTATGATGGCATAACCTGATGTTTTCTCCTGTGCTCATTTGTGTGGTAGTTTAACATTCTGTTAAACTCGATATGAATGCTTGGATTATGGCACAAGAGATAGTAATATGATTAGACAGTTATCAGACAGTTTGTAATAGACAATAGATTTTTATATCATCATCATTCCAAGTGGCTTAGTAAGGAAAGAAATGAAAAGAAATACAATATGCATCACAACAGTTGCAAAGGACGTGCTGTGTTAAGGAATGTTGACTTTTGATATTGTCAAATTGTCAAAATTGTTTATCTAGCAGATTCAAATGTCATATAAAGCATATTTAATCATTATTTCTCAGACTTTTAACAGGTCTGTGTCTAGTTACAGTCTCCATGTTTGTAAGATTTCTTTGTGATTAATCAAGATGTGTTGCTGTTGGTTTGATTAGTCAGCCTAGAAACAATTTGGTTTAATTAGTCAGTGGAACCTGGGCCATTTATAAAAAGATGAGATGTGACTGGGACGTTACCAGTCACATTGACTGAAGTGTCTGTTCACTGAAGTGAGGTAGGACCACACAATGTCCAGAACCAGAAAAAAAAAGATGAAGGATCTGTAAGCTTTTGACCCTGTCTTTCTGTCTATAAGCCAGCACTGTGCATCCCACTCATTATAAATCTACTTCTACCACTATTTCTCTCTCTCCATCCCTCACTCCCATCATGCTTTTTCTCATTCGGCTGTGAAAACTCTCACTGAAGTATTCATAGCTGCTGGCGCCCAGAGCTGCTACGTGAGGTCACAGGCTTAGAGCCTCCTCAATAATACACATGCCACCCAGGTCACTGCCTACACAGAAAGGGGATAGAGATTTAGTCTGCATCTGTACAGCTGAAGATTTGACAGGATGAGATAACAACAAGCTGTTTTGTCACTGTAGAAAACCTATGTAATTATTTTATTAAAATAGAAAAAATGGAGAACGGGTTCATAAAAATTGTGTGGAAAAACTGATTGGAAAATTAATAGGACAGGGAAGTATTATTGAAGAAATGTTTAATTTAAAGCTACTAAAAGCAACTTTCAGTTTACTGCTGTGAAACACCTAGAAAATAACCTTTTTATTTATCTGATTCAGCTGCTTTGTTCTCACCTTTGATCTCTAGCTCGCACGACCACCTCTGCTCACTCATGCTCTCAGCTCGCTGGCACTCGCTCTCTTTTTCCCTCGTCGTTTTTGAAATGAGTCAGGAAGCCGACAAGTCAAATTTTACTTTTAACATTATCACACTAAGAGAAATGTCCTCCTGTTGTCCTAGTAACATCTTTGTACTCCCTCATGCTACAGTGCTACATGTAATGTAAACATGGGCTCTTCCAGTCTACGTACAGTAAATTGTTTTATCTGACTTCACGGGGAATCCGACCCGGTGGCAGGCATTTAGTATAACTAACAGCCAGTATTCTCGCTGATGGTCTCGTTTGCTTATGTAGGTCATATAGAGGCATCAGTATTAAATTGAGTCTGTTTCATAACCAGTTAGAAACTCCTGGTAGCTGCTTCAAAAATAAATTGCTAATTCCATGGCTGCTGGACAGATAAAAACAGGAATTTTAAAATATCTGTTAATTTATTCAGCTGTCATGTCCAATTACTCACTGGCAACAGCATTGCTGAACAGATTAAGACTCTAATGCAGTAACATTTAACAAGATTTAACTGATTCAAGCTGGTGGGCACCACTAATATCATTAATTAGAGACAAACCCTTTACCTTGATGGTGATTCAAGAGCCACTTTTATTAGTGTAAAAGTATTGAAATTGTTCTTACTAGTGTTTATCAATATATAGGTGATAGTGGTTAGTGTTGATAGTGTTTCTAAATCACTGAGATCCAGACCATCTAGCATTAGGTTTGTGTAAGTTTGATTGCCTCATTTAATTTAGCATGGAAAAGCCTCCATTTGATCTCAGTGTGCTCAGCACTAGTCTTGCATACTAAACAGACAATGGGTCCAGGTAACCCATCTGCTACTGTAAGGCTGCAGAAGCTCAGTCAGCTCTGAGCACTATAATGTTTCTCAGGTAAGCATGGTCTTCTTCTGTGTATGTTCTATACCTCACCAAATACAGCATGATCACACCAGCCTGTGTTTTCAGACTCCCCATCATGCTCTTGAACTTTACTTAACAATCTGCTCCACCAGCCTAGCCAAGTATAGCTACTCTTAATCTTCAGCCCGACGAGCCACTTTTTAGCATATTAATGCTAGCCTTTGGTTCCAAGATTTTGCAATGTTTCCCTCTTGCCAATAGCAGTCATTACCAACATCTCATAATAACTGTGTGCTAGGTCAACCAAATTAAGCTGCCCTTTAGCTTTAATCAACACATGCTGCTCAAGCATGCAGAATTGATCCTTTGGCTTCAGTCAAGTACTCAAAAGCTTTTCTGCTCACCCCTTTTTGGTCATAATTATTTATGTTGTTCACTAGCTTTACAAAGTATAGTGCACTTAAATTCCCCTTGGGCTTCAGTCAACACATCCATTATAATGGATAGGCCTGTAGACTCATCCAGCACATTAAAGCTACCTCTTCCATCAGACAAGTAATTAGCAGAAAACTGAGGTGGGCAAAGATAACATGCTCAACTTGTAACCAGAAATTATAAAATTTATTATCTCTGCCAGTAGATTATGCATTTGGTCGGGTGTGTCTATCTGTCTGTCTGTCTGCGGCTAATCTCGCAAACTACTGGGTCTAGCAGCCTAAAATTTTTTGTTCACAGTTACAGCTGCATGATAAAGATCCTCTTGTGGCTACAGAGATTCAGAAACTTTGAAAAACTTTTGTTCCTGCTACTCCTGCTCCCTCACTCCATTCATTGTCTAGCTCACTCCACCATCACTGTTCTCTCCCTCTCTCTCTTTGCATACTACTGGACCTATCAGTGTAATATGCTTTTTTTTTTTTATCCTATTGTGGTCATGTTCACTCTGAGCGCTGGTGAAAACATCCAGGATGTTTTATGGACGAGTTTATAAAACACAGTGCTGACGAAGAAAGTCAACAGAACATAGCGGAAGTGGAAAACAGCCAAACTGTTTTCATACATCACCGGACTAATTTGCCTAATCTTCTTAGGTCTTTGGATGAGGGACAAGATCAAAGCCATCGTGGAAAACCCCTCTCACCCTCTCTCCGACCAGTTGTGGCACAAAGCAATAACAACTACCTACTTTATAGACATTGTGTCCTGACACACGCCTCGTGGAGATCTGCACTCTACTGAGCAACCTCTTCTAGTTATATTTGATAACATTTGGATTTACTTATTTTTAAGCATTTGGCTGGTGTTCTTATCTAATTTATAGTGACTGAAACAGTGGAATAATCTTCACTCCCTAGATGAAGAACTTTACAAGCAGCCACTGATAATGAGGAACTTATGCCATTTCAATATTCCTGTGAACGATCATGTTATCTAAAGAATTGCTAGTGAAAATTTAAAAATAAATAAAATAAAGGCTTGGCGAAAGAGAGATTAGGGACTTTAGAGGAGAGCTAATACCTTTCAGAGGTTAGAGGTTATGTGGTACTTCTTAAAAATGTTTTTTAGCCTTTGAAGGAGGATGTAGTAGTAGGAACATTTCATAAGTCTTAGCATTCCTAATTCAAACAAAGCCATATTTGCAGTATCAGTATAATGTGAGAACTGCTTGCAAAGAAAAATAATATGGAATTAAGAATGTTTTTCTACTTTTTTTCATGAGAAAAGTAAATATGCAAAAAAAAAAAAAAAAATAGGGCTGCACAACAGCATACATATTCAGTTGAGAGAGGGAAAAAGTTTATCTGCCCTCCATCCCTTTCTCAAAACTTAAGCATCAGCAACTTCAAATAATCCACTGCTTATGAATATGTACCGGGTCTATTAACTATGCCTTCGCTTCAGTCAAAGCATCTGGCTACCTCACCAACACACTGCCCTGTGGGCTGCATCTGCTCATCCAGTCGCTCTGTCTGTCGGGTTGGCACGCTAAATGTGGCACACTAGACTAGCTCTCCTACTGCTTTCACTCCGGGTTCCAGAGTTTGAAAGTTGAGCTTTCAGTAATCCCTTTTGATTGATTTTGTTTAGTCTGTGGCCTGGAAATGGTAAACTTCTTAAATAAAATCTCAATCTTCACCATTACCGCAGCTAAGTATAGCAAAAAAAAAAAAAAACAAGCAAAAAAAACAAACAAACTTCTGGCTAACTCAGTTTCTTTGAAAACCAAAGAGAAGAAATTGCACTTGAAGTCTAATGAGAATATATGGAAGTAGTTCCAATTTTATTCCCCCCATATTTTACCAAATCCCTAAATAAACCTGTCCTTTTATTTATACTCAGAGTTGTTAGTAGCTGTGACTTTAGTGCAAGATCAAACCACAGCAGAACACTCCCCTCTCCCTGGTGTACACCCAAATACAGATATAATCTTAATCTTAATTAGTGGTAATTTAAGATTATTTTCTAATTTGGCCATGCCTCTATTTGTCATATCAAACACTGTTAGTTTAAAAATAGCTGTGGCTCTTGCTTTTGCAGAAGTTTTTCTCTGTGTGATTGTTGGAGGGTATTTCAGTCAGTCAGTCATGCGTGCCTGTGCCGTCTGTAATCATGAGCTCCCTTTGTGAGTGAACTCACCATCGGGTTACATGCAAGCCCAGAGCAGATAAACGCAGAGAGCTCAGTAATGTGGAAAGGTAGCTGAAGTTCCCTTTCCTGGACCTCAGTGATTAAATGGCTGATTAGTAGGTGATTAGAAATGGCCTGGCGTGTGTTTTTACAGCTCTCATGACTGGATAACATCCAGCGCTGGCTTCATTTGTTGTCTTTTCTGGTCATAACTGTTATGCAATAGATTATACCAGCATTAGGAGAATGATTTATATATTAAACTTGGAGCTGATCAAAGTGCTTTTCCTTTTTTATCAGTAGGCAATAATACATTTCTGACAATGAAATAATTGAAAAATGGATATGGATCGGCGGATTAAGGCACAGAGTGTGTTTTCCTGGCATCATTTTATTGTTTTTGTTTTTTTGTAAGTGTCAGTGAAGAAAAGGTCCTTGTGCTTTACA
>OMKZ01015470.1:0-10651 GCA_900302535.1 Neoniphon sammara | reverse complement strand
CGACAAATTGGATTCCAAATCCCAAGTGAACCAATCAGGACGGTGAAATATCTAAAGAGCTCGCTGTGAAACAGCCTCCTATGAAGACTGTAAAAAACGGCCCTCTTAAAGTTCCTAGTGGGGGAAGAGCGAAGGGGTCTGAACTAACGAAGGGAAAAGGGGCATTGAATTGAGCTCAGAGGATAAATACCTAATAAGAATACACACCGGAAGGGTCGTTGTTGAACCGGTAACATTTCATCTCCTTTTAAATTATATTAGTTTGCTAACGTTAGCTGAGAGGCAGCGATGGTTCAACTGTGCTGCTAGTTTGGATGTGTAACGTTAGCTACTTGGCGACCTAGCTAGCTAGCTTGGCTAACGCGTAAGCTCATTGATTGCCCCAGTCAGCTAACATTGCTTCATTAGTGAGAGGTTCTCGTTGGAAATTACAGCGTATACTATGAAAAACTGATTGTGTTCGTTTCTGTTCATTTCTCTCCCTGCAATCAAAGGTATTGTACTGAAAACCAAGGTCTTGGCTGCCTGAGAACGTCAAAAAATAAAGAAAATGGCGGAGCCGGACAAATTAAACATCGACTCCATAATTCAGCGTCTCTTGGAAGGTGAGAAGAGCCCGCATCTCAGATTTATCCTCATGTACAACTGTGTAGCTAATTTAAACTGTGGGATCTATTGGTAGTAGTTAAATGTGTATTTCCTGCATCGGGTAAGTTGGCTAGCCAAGTTCCACTGTGCTGGTTAAGCTCACGGTGCGCCTACACTTGGAACGAGTTGTTGGATTCGGGCAAAATGATTTAACGTTAGTCAGATCAGCCTTGCTGCTTTCAGTTTGTTTTTCTGGTATTTGGTGGGGGTAGTCGCTCACATTATTATTTTAGCTTGACGAGAAATTACTGTGAATAAAGGGGAAATATGTGCACGGTTAGCCCCCCCAGCCCCCCACATCCCCTTTTTGGGCGCACACATGCACACAAATGCTTAAGATGTTTAGGTGAGGCTGGGCTGATGTTTTGTGACATTGGACTGAGAATTTTTTTTCTCTGCCTTATCCACCTTGGTATAACAGAAATGGCCAGCATGGTTCTCATCAACTTTAAAGAGCATTGTGACGATGCTAGAGGATTCAGTGCACATACAATATATGCAACATCAAAGCACTAGGCAAGTGATGGATATTTGCATTATTTCTCTGTAGCACATCATTGCCCTTTTCATTCATTGAGTGGTTCTGGTTTCATCTGTCGCCCTTTCACCAGGAGCTTCTCAGTTACATGGGTGGTAGTCTGTCCGGCATAGTGCTTACTGTTGTGTAGCTGCACAGCGTAGGATCTAATTACAATTTGCAGCCACAGCCTTTCTCAGAGAGAACTTTTAATGAGGTTTACAAGTGAGAATGCTTTGATTGGCAGGTGTTCACTCTAAATCTGGGGTTGGAAAATGGCCTACTCCGCCGCTTCACTCCACTTTCGTGAATTTCATGGGTTTTTAGCGACCAAGCAATATGTGTTGCATTGTATTCCATATTCCACCAGCGAAACATCATATTCACAACTCTCCATCATACATATACCTGTCATTTTTATGTTTCAGCTGTAAAACCTCTTTAACAGAAATTAATTCATAAAGTAAAAAAAAAGCGCAAGATGCTTTTGCGAGGAAGAAACTTATAAAACATACCTTAGGGCTGATACGGACAAAGTGGTTATCTTAAGTGGTAGGTTTAAATGTCTGAATGCCCACTGTACACAATGCGCAGACAGATTTGTTATGGTTGGTGTTGTGTGTATGAGGGAAAACAGGGCTGTTCTATCTCCACATCCACATGATAATGATTGTGTAACAGGAGCCCTGAGGATATCAAACAGAAGCATAAATCCCCTCTTGACTCCATGGTACAGTTCATATAAAGAGCACAAGGAAGGAGGTTGTGACCTCTAGGAGTGTAAGTTTGGTCTATTTTCTGTCCTTGCAGGGCAGATGCACAAGGCATTACACCAGTTACACACTTACACCTATATGTGTTTTCCCTATGGATTGGTTGCCATAGGAACAACTCTAAGTGTAAGCTTCTGTTTTATATGAGCAGCATCGCTCAGATTGGCTTGGAACTTGGAATACGTTCTAAACTATTATTGTCTTAAGTTTTAATTTATCACTGTTGCAAACTTATTGGTCATAATATCCAGTAGCCTGTGGCCAGTAACTGTGGATGTTGTTTTACTTAGAGCTTCATCCTGTGCCGGAGGCTGTTAATAAATGTGGCCTAAGCCTTCTGTTTGTTTACCTTCTTAAATATAGGCACTGTTCTATTGGCCTCTGTTGAGCTGGTGAAGGTGATTAGGATTATTCACAATTATGTATGTGCAGCCAGTACCTCCTGGGAGTTTGACTTTGACTGTGAACCCTGACGGCTGCAGCAGTGTTTTGTACATGGATTGCTTTGCTTGGGCCATGATAAGGTTGTCTGCCAAGCGCAGGAGAAAACAAACAAGTCCGATAGTGGCAGTATTTATATCCTCTTATGTAATCCAGCTGACCTTTTTTGTCTCCAATTGTGGCTTTACTGTTGAGAATAAACAATCATCACTTAGACATAATGTTAATGCTTTGTTAAACTAGTCTGTCCAAGCCTACATAGACTCACTACTCAGTATAGCTGCCCCACTACATGGTGCAAGTTATCCAACACCAGCTCAAAGTTGTACATGGACAGCTTGGTGACCCACCTGCCTGCTGACTGATTTGAGACCAAACCAATTAAATGTGTTTGAATAAAGCGCTATTTCAATTGGATAAGCTGCCAGGAGTTGGACCTAGATGAATTCTGGGAGCGTTTGTTGCCAATATTGTGTCTGAGGAGCATGACATCACGTAGCCTAAACCAGATTGCCCATCATGGAGGGGGAGACATGGACCAAACCAACTGTTGATTCCAGCGCTTACAGTACCCCAGTGGCTTTTCTGCTGTGCTGGCCCAACTTTTTCTTTTCTACCCCATGATCAACGTAGTGGAAAGCCCTTTGTCTGTACCCCTCTACCTAACCAGCCCCAGCCCCTCCCTACAAAAGCTCACTGTTGCCCACTGGCTATGTGGCTAACTTTGGAGTAAGCTCTGGCAGGGCTTAGCCGGCTGTAATCCAGGTTTAAAGTGACAAGCAACACTACAGTATTTATACCCACTTTTCGCTGTTTGGGACCATGTTTTTAGCTGCTGCTTCAAGATGGTGGTTCTGCTTCACACCCAGTTGTTGATTTCTTTGAATTCTCCGCACCAAAGTGCATTGTAAGCACTATTCAAACTGGATTAATTTTGCCTGTTGTTGTCCTGTGTAATTCATCCAACTGTTCATATGGGAAAAGGAGCTCTGTGATTTCCCTTCAAGTGCTGCTTGTAGCTTAGATGAAAAACTTTATCAAACAACAGCTCTGCTTACATGTGCATACTGATTAGTCAAAACAAGTATTATTTTTTACTGTTTATTTATTTATTAACCAACAATTATTTGCTTGGCAGGAACAAATCTCCCAGTGGCTGTCACACTAGACTTCTGTGGCACTCCTTTTCCCTATTAAAAGCTGTCTCACAAGATTTTAATTGCATCATATACAGTTTTCATATCAAAAGGAGTTTTATGAATTTTATTTATCCTTTGTATGGGTCTCTGTGGTGTGGTTTTCTTGGTTGGACATTAGTAACCTCCTTTGAACTAGTAATTAGGGTTAGGCCGATCTAAAAAATTTCAACCCGGTTTGATATTAAGCCAAATACTTGACCGGGCTGTTAATACCGAATTTTACCACTAGGTGTGGCATGACTTAGCCGCTCCCAAGTGGAACATAACGAGAGCCCATGAATGAGTGAGAATGTATTGACACCGCAATATGAACAACTGATTGAAGTTGGACGTGTGGAAGTATTTTCGCTTCAAAACAGAAGATGAAACAGATAAGCTGGACAACAATAACAGTAGAAAGCCCTTTCCTTGCGAGCCAACCATTGAATATCTGCTCACTTGTTGGACTAATCACGGCCGTTGTTGTAGCTTTGTCATCTATCTGCGGTCTTCTTACCATCCTGCGGGACCCTGACAGCTTCATCCCAACGTTTTCTTTGATACTAACGCTGCCATGTCATCAACTTTCTTGTAAACAACACACTGCGAGTTGTCTTCCCCCCACCCACCTTTGAGTTGTCTACTGAAATTTGATCTCCTTGTTTGCACTGAGACACTAGGGGTCCGTTTATAAACAAACATAATATTATGTTAATCATGTTTTCATATTGTTTATTATTAATGCAATACAAGTTGGATTTAGCACTGTTGGCCCAGGTCGCTGATGTAGGCTACTTTTTCATTTGCCGGACTGTCTCATAATCGCAAATGCCAGTTCATTCGGTTTGCATAAAATCAAACTGGTTTAAGCTCGTACACCAGACTGGACTGCCAAATTTGGAAACTGACCCAACCCTACTAGTAACCCACATGTGTAATAACAATCTTTAATCTTCCATATTTCAACACTGTAACCCATTATTACATTATGGAGAAATCATTTCTAACTGGATTGATATTATTAGATGATTCACTTTGCTGAAATGCAGAAGTCAGATTGCTTTGATCTTTGTTTTTTTTGACATGCTAGATTTGTAAAAGTAAAGGACACGGCAGATTCATATTAGAAATTACAGATGCCAATGGTAATAAATACGACAGGAGTAAAATAAATCCAATCTGAATAGGACTGTCGTCTGCACTCATACTTCCTGTGTTGTAATCATCCATTTTAGGCCTGCTTGGCTTTGCTTGTTTGGCATGAATATTATATTAACTGTTGAACATCTGACAACTGTTCAATCAATCCCACCCACGTGTTTATTAGAGAAAGCTCTGCTCCCAGCGAGGAAATAAATGTCACTGGGAATGTTTGAGGCAGTCCTGTCTCCAGTGTGCATAAACTGTTGGGTCGTCTATGTCAAATTTGCTGGTGGGAATGAGACCCCCTGATTAGCAGGCTTGTACAGTTTGTGTTGGGAGCTGCTCTGGTATCTGGCAGGACATAAAGGAGCAGTGATTTGATTCTGTCAGTGATACAAACAAGCCAGATCCCAAACTCTATCAACACAGCAGTCTTGTGTAAAGCCATGGCACTCATGTAGCCGCTGCAATATGATTACATGCTATCACTCACGCACTAATGTCAGCATGTAAAATGGCAATTATATTGAGCACTAGTCCTGGTTTGACTTAAATCATTTGATTATGGATTGTCCCATGTCAGTCAGCTGCTCATTTCCACACTAAGCGGGGTATATCTGAAAATGCCATTTTGGTGCTCCATCCACACTACACCCAGCCTTGATGAAGCTCCCATATTTTCTTGGATTTCCAGTTTTTACTGGATGGAGGGAAATTTGGGGTTTCTGTTTCTGCTTCTGCCTGTGTAGAATAAGTTTACCTGAGTGGTTAGCAAAATTGGAGATCTTGGAGGCAATATTCATTTACGCTATTGAAGAGATTTGCACAAATCATTGGGAGCATTAACAAGGTGCGCTTTCTTGTTCAAATTCTGATGGACAGCTTGAGAGACCAATGGCAGGATGGTGGGTGGGTCTCATTAGCCTCAAATCACCCATGTACAGTCCCCATGTACAGGTGTACGCACATGGCCTGCACATGTTCTACTAGACTACGGCCCAGATCACATGACAGTCATACGTCAGAAATTTCAAAAAGCTCCATTTTCCACCAGCACAGCACATCACAGCACCAGACTGGCCTTCTCACATGTACACATTTTGAAGAGCCTCATTTCGAAAGGCCTTGTTTTCGTGGGTGGAAAATGTGGGCTTATTGTGGATGGGAGGCCAAAAGATAAATAGATGCGTTTTACCCGGCTTAGTGTGAAGATAGCCTGAAGTAGTACTGCTAATGCTTCAATACCAAACATCACCCATAAATCCTCTCTGACTGATCATGTGCAGCAGACTTGTGCATTACTATTATATTATCAGCAACAACTAGTGCTGAGTATCAATAAACAGTATTTCCTGGAATATGATTCTGAGGGTTGCAACCATTTTCAAGATATTGAAATGCTTAGCGTTGGATTTTTATTATGAGAAGTAAAGTTTTCTTCAGATTCAGTGCATTTTGGAGATGACATGTAAAACAGAAAGTTAATTACATGGCATGTGAAGGAATGTGCTTTCATACAACAAAGTATCATTTCAGAACTGCTATTGAAATGGAAGAATCAAAACTGGTATTGACTTAAATCTAAGCCCCCAGACACATTCACAGAACCATACAATCAAGGCTTTTCTGAATGTCTTAAGGAAGGAAGGGGAAAAAACAGAGAGGAGAGTAAAAAGAGTCAAACTTCATGTGGGCATTTAACAATACAGACAAATTGCTGATGGTAGCCTGATATTTATAGAATTACCACTTGTGTGAGAGTAATTAAAGTATGACTACTCATTATACTTGTTTAAGCTAAATGAATATGCTTGCCAACAGTCTTTTTTTATGCTCAGTCATTCTCTGCAATTTAACCCACCTCTCCAATCAGTGGGACGGTGGTAATTGCACTGAAATCCTACTGGTCACTTCACCTAACAAAACAGACTTGATGAAACATTGGGGTAAATGATGTAACCGGGTTATTTTCGTTTCACATTAATCTTTGCCTGTCCAGCGGTTAGTATTACAGTGGTCGCTAAAACATTTTCAAAAGGGTGTACTTAATTTGAGTGGATCATCCTTCAAACAGAGCTGCTGAAAAGTGAAAAGGGGAGCGGCTGCATTTTGCTGGCAGATGTTGGATAACTTGACTCTTTATCCTCTGGTTTCTTTAGTTAAGCCATATTGAACTAGATATGCTCCAAAATGGACACGAGTGTGAGAGAGTTGTTTTCTAACTCCAGAGAGAGGAGTCCTTTTCAATATGGATAGAGGACTGAGAGATCAGACATCAGAGGGGAGGTTACAGATTCATTGATTTTTGTTTTATTTATATATTTTTCATTCATCAAAAAGGCTGTTTCAGTTTGATGCAGAGAGGTATTTCTCTGGGAGATACCACCATCTGCTTTGGCGCTTTTTAACTTCTCTTCAGTACCAGTACAACAAACGGGTATCATTTTCCCTTTCACACAAGTAATCTGTCAGACAAATTAATTGGTCTGCTTGTTCAAATCCTTGCCAACAGTTGTGTTTGGCTCAATTTGATCAGTGTGAAGCAGTGGGATGAAAACCAGTGACTTATAAAAATGTTGAAGCCTTCAGATAACATCAGTGGAGCTCAGCAGGTAACAGGAACAGTGTGTGAACTGCATTTTTCACAAAACTTTACTGATTTTTATTTGATTTTATGTTATGTACGACATGGTCTTATTTTCTTTATGGGAATTGATGTTACTACAGCAACACTATTTTCCACTTACTAGTGATACTGAGTGAGTCTTGCCTCTTTGCAGTGTCTTTGCTGTGGTTACATCAGCGACTAGAGGGGGGAGATGGGGTTCACGTCTGTCTCTCAGCCTGGGTTTGATCAGCTACAGAAGCAGACAGGCTTGCAATTGCTGCAAACAACCCTACATCAGATCTCAGTCAGTCTAGTTTCCTCTGAACTGCTTTTTTTCAGATATGGCCTGCTACTCTGCTTACTGCACAGGTTCATCTAGTTGTATTGTGGTTTGTTGAACAGGAAATTTATCTTTCATCAGCGGCCAGTGTATTCTAAAATACACTTCAAACATTTAACCAGCCAGTCAGGTTTGTATAATACAGTAAGATCTACAAGTGAAGGTTGAATAGCTCCTCAAACAGCTGCTAGAGCAGACTAACTTGACAGCCACAGCCAGGACTGGCCAGCATTTGACTGATTGGTGTTAATTTCTCATTCAGATTGAGACATGATCAAATTTGAGGGAACACGTTTGATTACTGTCCTTGATGTCTGTCTTATTCAGTTTGTTTATGCTTTCAGTTCTGAGCATAGCTGCGTCTCTGGTGTCCAGTAGTCATACATCTCCTGCCTGTTGTTGATTATGAGTTTTGTCACATCTAATCCCTGCCCTGTACCTTCCATTCTCCAGTCAAGGGCTCTCGGCCAGGGAAGAATGTCCAGCTGACAGAGAATGAGATCCGTGGCCTTTGCCTAAAGTCTCGTGAGATCTTCCTCAGCCAGCCAATCCTGCTCGAGCTTGAGGCTCCACTCAAGATCTGCGGTGAGTCCTATTGAACGGGGGGTCAGTGAGCTGCAAAGATGCCCCCACAGTGCAGTGTGTCAAATGCCATCAGAGCTAAGAGGTTATACAGTAGACTTGTTCTGAAATGTCTGAAAATAGTTGTTACTTCAGAGCTTTGCAAAACAGTTTACCAGACAGTCTGTCTGACTGTAATTACCAGTTGTATCAGCAGAGTGTGGACGTTTAATGTAACAGCAGCTGCACCCACATGCAGGCAAGGTGAGGTACTAAAATTGCCCCTCTCCGCTGCCCCCTGCAGGTGATGTCCATGGTCAATACTACGACCTGCTGCGATTGTTTGAATATGGAGGCTTCCCCCCTGAAAGCAACTACCTGTTCTTGGGCGACTATGTAGACAGAGGGAAGCAGTCTCTGGAGACCATCTGCCTGTTGCTAGCCTACAAGGTCAAATATCCAGAGAACTTCTTCCTGCTACGCGGCAACCATGAATGCGCTTCTATAAACCGCATCTATGGCTTTTATGACGAGTGTAAGTGCAGAAGTCGGTCATGCACATAATACAAACAAATCCCATACAGTCTATTTTGCGGTTGTTACTTCATTTTCTCCCTTCCTGTTGACAGGTAAGCGGCGGTATAACATAAAGCTGTGGAAGACCTTCACAGACTGCTTCAACTGTTTACCTGTGGCTGCCATTGTAGATGAGAAGATCTTCTGCTGCCACGGAGGTACGCATTGACTGCATCCACTTCTAGTCCCTTTGTTGATATAAAATGTCATGACACCTACAGCAGGAAGATGGGTTTTTGATGTCTGCCTGTCTTCCCTCCAGGCCTCTCACCTGACCTCCAGTCTATGGAGCAGGTACGCAGAGTAATGCGACCCACAGATGTGCCTGACCAGGGCTTGTTGTGCGACCTGCTGTGGGCTGATCCAGACAAAGACGTCCTGGGCTGGGGAGAAAATGACCGTGGTGTCTCCTTCACATTCGGGGCAGACGTGGTGGCCAAATTTTTGCACAAACACGACATGGACCTTATATGCAGGGCACATCAGGTAAAGCCTTACTAGGTACTGCGAAGGAGTAAGAAGTCAGAAGGGCTTTGATAGGAAGGACTTTTGTGTCTGGTGGTTACTGAAGGTGGTGGCTGGGTATTTGTCTTGATATGGTTTTATTTGAGAGAAATTGCAATGTCCCTATATTAGAATTGGATTTCAGCCCAATGTTTACGCAGTCAGACACCAAAAGGTGAAATAATTTTGTTTCATTCCACAACCAGTAAACAAAAAAAGCAGGTGCTTTTCAATTGTAAAAATTGTAAAAATGTAATATTCTGTGCAATATTCAGTGTCCATAAACCAGAATTGTAGTATTTTGTGGTTCTCAAAATCAAGCACTCCTACTTGGTCTCTAAGAAAAAAAATGTAAGCTTCCAAAGCGAATCTGTCACCATTTTGATGCTTCTGCTTTGTTGCACACATTTTGACAGTCCTGTTATCTCTGTCCTAAGGTGGTAGAAGATGGTTACGAATTCTTTGCAAAGAGGCAACTTGTTACTCTATTCTCGGCTCCCAACTACTGTGGAGAGTTTGACAACGCCGGTGCCATGATGAGTGTGGATGAGACACTCATGTGCTCCTTCCAGGTGCGTAACAACTATCCTGTGCTACTCATTAGTACTGTTGACTCTTAAATGTTTCTATAACTATTATTTATTTGTTTTGGCCACTTGGATTTCAAACATCTGTGGCTATGAGCCTTCCTGTCATTTAGAGGTTCGCCAATATTATCTGTATTGTCAGGCATGCTGATCCAATTCCTAAATCTTGAAACTAAGATTGGCATATGAAGCTGTTTCAGTATGGATACTTGGATGAAATGTGCTTTCGTGCAATATAAAATTCTAATTTCTCCTGACATGAAAATATCAAAATGCTGCTACTTTGTCAAGTTTGTAGGCAGAGCAGCTTTTGTTTAGAGGAGTCTTGCCTCTAATCTGTTTTATTAGACCTAACCTTATACACTGTTCTTTACATTGAACATACTTTGAATCAGAAAAAACACTCTACTTTCTTCTCAATGTTATGTAACATATGTTTACTTTCACTGAGGATTGTTTGGTCAGTGCATAATGTGACCAAATGAAATAAACAAATGGAATTGATGCACTTGCAATCATTTTGTAATAGGCCAAAACAGGGCAGTATTGAAAATTGCATAATAACTTGGATTACAATTAGATTGCAGCCAATGTGCCAGATAAAGAATTCAGTATCAATTCTGAAAAATTGATATTGGTGCACTTCTGTCATCATGCATCATGAAGTTCAACCTGTGTGTTTTGTATCTGAATGAGAGCATTTCTGTCTCTCTCCCAGATTCTGAAGCCAGCAGATAAGAAGTTGTATTCTTTCGGCGGAGGAGGCGGCATGGGG